>JAMZAV010000934.1:0-228744 GCA_024449915.1 Sweltsa coloradensis
ATTTACCTATAAATATTATTATATAAAACCGGGTTAATATATTAGTTGTAAATCGTTCTAAAAACGTTAATTAATTTGAATAATAAATAAATTTCAGAATATTAAAAATATGCATTGTCAATTGCCACACTTTAAAAATCAAGAGTTAGGGTGCGTCAACAGTTAGGTCAATGCGCCACTCTTCTCTAGGGGATATGGGAGGAGGGCCCATGCTGGTTAGAACCAGCCATGGGTTGGGGGAGGAAAGGGGGGTTCTCACGTCGTGGTTGTCATCGTCTTTGTCATCGTTAGTGATGTCATAGTCGTCGTAGTTGGGGAGGTCGACGAGGGAAGGAAGAAATTAGGTCCCCGACGAGAAGACGACCGCCAGAGCTCGCCTCAAGTTTCAGGGAGTTAGCCTATAGATAGCTGATGTTCGGGTTGGACCATAGAGATGACTTATCTATTAATTCCGGGGCTTAGACGCTTTTATCCAGCTTTCGGGACATCTTCGGGAGGCCGAGACAGAGGCAAGAGAACTGTCCCGGCTAAACCTGAACACACTCGTAAACTACAAGGCTGTAGTCGTGGAGGAGACCTTGAAAGCGACTTGTTTTTCAAGCCCTCGTTTGCAAGAATTGGCTTGTTCACTGCGACTTTTACTCACCACGCTGCGCTATTGTACAAAACCCCCCACCGCCGTCTGGATGCCTGTAAAGCCGGATGTAGAGTGTAGACGGCGGTGATAGCCCAACTTGCGGGTGTCATGGCTGCTCATAGCTGTCAGCAGCCTACTGTTTTTACTGTCAGTTTGCATAGTTTTATGTTGAAAGCAAAATGCCCAATTGCTGTGTGTATTCGTGTAAGGAGAGAGGAGGGCATACTGTCGTGTTTATTACTACAAATAAATACAATCACACATAATATACTGACAATGTGTCTTTTTTTGGCCTCCTGCCTACGTAACCTCTCTCATGTCAACAAATCAACATTGGCTAGGACTAAGCCCTAGGCTTTGCTGAGGCGTATGCAAGTAGGGCCTAGGCCTATACTTGCTAATTTATTATACCATGATATTGATATGCCCAGTGGCGGCTTGAACCCCTGAAAACCCCCGGGGCCAACTTTATAGCATTACACCCACCCACCCACGCATGGGCGCCGCAGGAATTTTTGTCAGGGGGGCATACATCACTATCTGTACTTTCGTTGGGCAAGCACAGGGGGTTTGGGGGGCAGAGCCCCCCAACAATAGCGCCGCAGGCGAAAATTTTGAAAACCAGGTTTTTAGAATGCGTTTGGTGGGTTTTAGAAAAAAGTAGTGGGCTGAATACAATACCAAAATTATGTAATTTGTGTGCTGTCGATACTCGAAACTATAAAACCACCAAAAGGAATCTTAAAGGAAACCTTAAAAATAATTTACCCCCTTTTTTGTCCTTTAGTCAAAAGCTTCAGATTCCCAACAATGAGTTGGGCGGTTATTAGTTTTTTGATTACTGAGATAATATGACTACCCCACCTCACATCTTCCTTTTCGCAAGCCTTTTATTGTGACGATCAAAATTCGCATTATTCTATGGAGTGGTAGGCCTATTCTTTTCAAAACTCAAGACGAACTATTGCAGGAAAAGACACAATAAGTCTATCTCGCAGAAAATTGCCAACCATTAAATTTAACAAACGTTCATCAGTAAAGAAATCGATTGTACATGTTTAATCATAAATCCAGACATCAAATAAGGGAAAATAGCACTTCTGCTGGCTCGTGGCCATGGAGGGGGGGGGGGAGGGCAACTGCCCCCTTGCCCTCTCCTGCGGGTGCCCATGCACCCACGTGATGGCGACATATTTTTTGCTATAGTGCCCCAAATTAGGTGGCCTAAAACACTTTTTCAGGCGAGCCCTTAAATATGCCGTGGCAAACTAAGCATACCCACCGGCAAGGCGTCTACAGAAATCTTGTCCGGGACGGGCAAAAATCCCAACTTGTACCTTCGCGGAAAAATTAGGGGGATTTGGGGGGCCTGCCCCCCAACAACCGCGCCGCAGGCGAAATTTTTTTATCAGGTTTTTAGAGTGCATTTGGTGCTTTTTAGAAAAAAGTAGTGGGCTAAATGCAACATCAAAATAATGTAGTTTTTGTGCAGTCGAAGTGACATTACCAGGATATTTCGGCGACGTCCGTGACCTTAGAATGACAAGGTTCCAACCCTATCTTACCATTTGGACTTTGGGGCAACTTCCCAAGCTTCACAAATAGCTATAAAGCAGATAGAACCTTGTCATTCTCATATCACAGTTGTGATCGTGGCGTCTCCCGTGGGGTGGGCGCTACTGTCCTGGAAGGTCTTGTCCTTGTGCTCGATTGGGTTTTTAACAAAAATGTTGGCTCAAGAAACCGAAAAAATAGGACTATCAAATGTTAAAAGCTTGGCCAGGGATCTTGGCCCCCCTCCCCCCCACCCCCCGCGGACACCCATATCCACCGGGCACCACTGGTATAGTAGTTGTTACAGAAAAAAATATTAGATGCTTGGTGGTACCGCGCGTTTGGGTGACTTTGTTCTTTTTCAGTTTATTTGGCACGATCTTTTGAGCGCGCATTTTAAAACCATCACAATAATTACATTCCCATCTGACACGAGTATTGGCTTATTCGGGAAGTTTTCATCATATAGGCATGATACTATTTCTTTAATAGCTCATATTTATGCAGCAAACACTCAATGATTAATAGGCCTACTTACTAAACGTCCACACAACGACCGTCCACCCCCCACCCACCACCCCCACCCACCCTGACCTGACCACCCACCCACCTATTTCTCCCGGGGCCATGGGCCCCAAATTGTATGGTCAGGCCGCCACTGGTATGCCTAGGTCTACATCTAATGCTGAAGAAAAGCCTAGGCCCTAGTCCTTAGTAGCCTTATTCCAAGTAGGCTAGGTCTAATCTCAATAACAGTGCTAGGCCCAGGTTTAGACTTCAAGGGCGCCATCCATGTGCTTTCAGCTCTTTTTAATTTTCCTATCGTTCACGTTTTCATTGTTTTAAAAGTTTAAAAACAACCAAATTACTTGAAATAGGCCGTACGACTACTTAACAACCAAAATATGCTATTGAATAAAATTACTTGAAATAGGCCGTACGACTACTTACGTAAAACCATTGATTTAAGAAAGAAGGAATGGTAAAACAATACGTAAACAAACAATCTAGGAAGCATACAGATTTGACAATGCAGAGCCTGCTATACATAGTTTATTTCAAACACCGCCACGGTCTTTGGGCAGGGTCCACTAGATACCTAACAAGCAGCTCGGAATAAGTATCTAGTGGACTCTGGTTTTGGGGGTTAGTGCAGTGGCGCGATCTGCGCGGAGCTTTGCGTGAACAAGCCAATTACATCAATCTAATAATCTACTACATGACTTTTCGTGAATGGAATGATCTCCTTTTGAGTTAGAAAGATTCACTCATTATACACTTTTAAATCTACCCTAACCACAAAATGTGTTTATATTTCAAAATAAAATTTAGCAACTTTTCACTGATTCATTGATGTAATCATTATTTCACCTAAGTGTGCACGTGAGGATATGGGACATGTCTCTCAGCTGACTGACATCACAGGTGTTTGACATTTTAGACAGTTGTAAGGAAAGTAGAAAATAGGGCTCTAAAGAAACACTTTCTAAAAATTGTTTTTAAACAATTAAAAAATTAATTGATTTTCACGACTTTTGATTTTGTTAAAATGTACAAAATTGACTTTATTCGTGAATTTTTTGTGGCTGATTGAGACAATACTAAAAAAAATCTACGACAGTATAGGGTTGTCCATGTATGCTTTATTGACAACTTTGCAAAGTTTCATGTACGTCGGATGCTTCTTGGCCGAGCCAATAGCTATTTGCTAACTGCCAAAATGTGTCTATATTCAAAGTTTTGATAATTTTGATAAAATGTTGTTTATGATATATAATATTTTCTTGTCATATTTTAAAATATATTTCTTGTTATAAGGTTGTCAGTCACCAAGTGTGTTCGGAGCTTTGCTCTTTCCTGCCAACCTCGTGACACTTCAATTACAAATGTGCTGTGGAACAAGTAATAATCTTAAAACTAATTACTCCGGGAGCGTAACTTTAGGGTGAACAGTGAGATTCGTTTACTATGCGTCCAAGATCCTACCACTGCAAAACACACGTGTTTTAAACTAGAGGTGTGGTCGAATATTTGGTCGGGTCGATATGGGGGGCAGAAAATGAACCCGATTTACGATAAATATCTTGGGGGATGGTGGAGGTGCCGGTCCAGGATTTACAAATGTTTTTGGTGGAGGTGCCGTCCATGATTTACAAATGTTTTTGGTGGAGGTGCCCGGTCCAGATAAATTTTTGTATGTTTTAGCCCATCAAAACGATCAAATGAAAATCCTAACAATAGGAAATGAATTAAAAGGAAAATTACAATGAATATTTTTCCAAGTAAAATTCGTTATCCATTTCAACATTCAAAAAAAAAAAAAAAAAGTAATTATAACTACGTATCCGCGACCCGCACGGACCACAGTGGAAAACTAGAAAGATACAAGGATTCTAAACGATCTAATCTTCTATGTTTAGAGAAACTGTTTGCGATAAAAACAAGTTACCCTACAAACAATCTCGTTGCTGAGTGGTTGACGTAAAGAATTGAGACGTGACTAGGTTGTACCCTCCATCCCAACTCATCTACTGGTGCATTTTAAAAATATGAGTCTGAAGATAGTTTCGAGTGGGGGGGGGGGGAGGGGGGGGGGGGGGGTACCACTAAATATGTATTTAATAACGCTCAGCTCAGCGTATTATTTATATTTATTTTTCTTGTGAGGTTTATAAACTGACAGGGATAATGTCTAACTGGTTCAACAACTCTCATCAAACTCTGATTTTCGGGAGGTCCCGGATTCAAATTACGTCGAAACCGGTAATCCTGACTGAAGGTTCTTCCGAGGTTTTCGTCAAACGTTAATGCGAATGCAAGGGATTGACCCTCTTCCAAAAACCCTTTGGACATCCCTTCACAATAATTATTGGTTCTTACATTTTATTTAGACACTTGAAGAGAGGCATGGCTTCACTCAAGTGTTTTTTTTTTTTAGTGTAAATTGAGCAGCAGAATAGAAAGTGATGAACAATTATTAAAAAATTGTTCGAAACACAATATTTGGAGGCCCCTCCATATCTGCAACCCTGATGACCCCCCTACCCCCTCAACCCTTCAATACTGGGCCAAGACTAGAAAAGATCTGAACCAGGCCTACTATCAACTTTCCAACATCTTTGTTTATACTATTCCAACAGCTTTGGAACCAGGGAAATTTCAAGCCCTTGGCAAGTCCGTGTTTTTATAACGGCGGCAAAGATCGCGAAATTTGGAAATTAACTTTTTATTTAATACTTCCTTCCCAAACGAAGTGTTTTTAGTAGTGTTGATCACAACTATTTACAGTTACTCCATAACATATATTGAACTAAAAAACACCGGAAATGATGGTATAAAAAATGAAAATCTTGCCAAAACTTATTCTTGTGGACGTAGAAAGCCCGTGTTTCACCGAGGACGCATAGGAAACTTTAGATTTTATCAAACAGATCTGTTTTTTTTTGGGGAAAAGGGGCTGTGGGCAGCAGCAACAAATCATCTTCATTCATCTGAAATGCAATTTCAACTCGCAGTTTCATATTGTATTTTACTTTTAACCCGATATTATTTCATAGATTTGTGTTTCTTTGCTTCCGTATATTCCAGACGTGAGAAACCGGAAGGCGTGGGAGACATCGTGTTAGGTAAAACTTTGCTAGAACGCCAGAGCAGGGAGAATATCGTTTTGTGAGCAGTCTCTGGCTTTGCTTGCCGTCTAGAAAACCTTGATTCAGATTCCAGTGGTGATCATGTTCTAGCTTTAGCCCGTGTCCTCCGTGTTCTGGTTCTGGTCCAGCACGGGTCCTGTTCTGACCAGCCGGTCTGGACCACACCCCTTCCTTCCTCCCCCTACCCGTGGCTGGTTCTGACTAGCATAGGACTTTCCTCCCCTTGCCGTCTAGATTCCAGTGAGAGATCATGTTCTAGCTTTAGCCCGTGTCCTCCGTGTCTGGATCTGTCCAGCACGGTCTGTTTCTGTTCTGACCAGCACGGGTCTGGACCACACCCTTCTCCCCCTACCCGTGGCTGGTTCTTGACTAGCAATAGGACTTTCCTCCACTGGCCGTCTAGATTTCCAGTGAGAGATCATGTTCTAGCTTTAGCCCGTGTCCTCCGTGTCTGGTTTCTGGTCCAGCCACGGGTCTGTTGCTTGTTCTTGACCAGCACGGTCTGGACCACAGCCCCTTTCCTCCCCGCTACCCGTGGCTGTTCTGACTAGCATAGGACTTTCCTCCCCTTGACGTCTAGATTCCAGTGAGAGATCATGTTCTACGCTTTAGCCGTGTCCTCCGGTCCTGGTTCTGTCCAGCACGGGTCCTGTCTGACCAGCACGGGTCCTGGACCACACCCTTTTCCTCCCCCCTTACACGTGCTGGTTCTGGACTAGCATAGGACTTTCCATTCCCTCCCCTTGCCGTCCTAGAATTCCAGTGAGAGCATCATGTTCTAGCTTTAACCCGTGTCCTCCGTGTCTGGTTCTGTCCAGCCCGGGTCCTGTTTCTGACCAGCAACGGGGCTGGATCCACACCCTTTCCTCCCCCTACCCTTGGCTGGTTCTGACGAGCTAGGACTTTCCCTCCCCTTGCCGTCCTAGATTCCAGTGAAGATCATGTTCTAGCTTTAGCCCGGGTCCTCCGTGTCTGGTTCTGTCCAGCACGGTTCTGTTTCTGACAGCACGGGTCTGGACCACACCCCCCTTCCCTCCCCCTACCGTGGCTTGTTCTGACTAGCATAGTACTTTCCTCCCCTTAGCCGTCTAGATTCCATTGAGAGATCAGGTTCTAGCTTGTAGCCCGTGCTCACTCCGTGGTCTGTTCTGTCCAGCACGGGTCTGTTGCTGTTCTGGACCATCACGGGTCCTGGCGCACACCCCTTTCCTCCCCCTACCCGTGGCTGGTTCTGACTAGCAATAGGATTTTCCTCCCCTTGCCGTCTAGATTCAGGAGAGATCATGTTTCTAGCTATGCCTCGTGTCCTCCGTGTCTGGTTCTGTCCAGCACGGGTCTGGACCACAGCCCTTTCCTCCCCCTACCCGTGACTGGTTTCTGACTATCATAGGCTGTTCTCCCCTTGCCGTCTGATTCCAGTGAGAGTCATGTTCTAGCTTTAGCCCGTGTCCTTCCGTGTCTTTGTTCTGTCCCAGCACGGTCTGTTTGCTGTTCTGAACCAGCACGGGTCTGGACCACACCCCTTCCTCCCCCTACCCGTGGCTGGTTCTGACTAGCATAGGACTTTCCTCCCTTGCCGTCTGATTCCAGTGAGAGATCATTTCTAGCTTTAGCCTGTCCTCCGTGTCTGGTTCTGTCCATCACGGTTCTGTTGCTGTTCTGACCAGCACGGGTTGGACCACACCCCTTTCCTCCCCTACCGTGGCTGGGTTTCTGACTAGCTAGGCTTTTCCTCCCCTTGCCGTCTAGATTCCAGTGTGAGATCATGTTTCTAGCTTTAGCCCGTGTCCTCCGTGTCCTGGTTCTGTCGCACGGGTCTTGTTGCTGTTCTGAACCAGCACGGTTACTGGCCACAGCCAAACCCTTCCTCCCCCTAACCCGTGGCTGGTTCTGAATAGCATAGGACTTTTCCTCCCCTTGCCGTCGAGATTCCAGTGAGAGATTCATGTTCTAGCTTTAGCCCGTGTCCTCCGTGTCTGGTTCTGTCCAGCACGGGTCTGTTCTGACCAGCACGGTCTGGGACCACACCCCTTCCCCCCCTACCCTGGCTGGTTCTGACTAGCATAGGACTTTCCTCCCCTTTGCCGTCTAGATTCCAGTGAGAGATCATGTTCCTAGCTTTAGCCCGTGTCCTCTCCGGTGTCCTGGTTCTGTCCAGCCGGTCTGGTTGCTGTTCTGACAGCACGGGGGTTTTTTTTTTTTTTTTTTTTTTCACCCCCCCCCCCCCCCCCCCCCCCTGGGGGGGGGGACTCACACCCCTTTCCTCCCCTAACCCGTGGGCTGGTTCTGACTATCATAGGCCTTTCCTCCCCTTGCAGGTCTAGATTCCAGTGAACATCATGTTCTAGCTTTTAGCCCGTGTCCTCCGTGTCTGTTTCTGTCCAGCACGGGTCTGTTCTGACACACGGTCTGGACGCACACCCCTTCCTCCCCTACCCGTGGCTGGTTCTGACTAGCATAGGACCTTTCCTCCCCTTGCCTTTAGATTCCCAGTGAGGATCATGGTCTAGCTTTAGAGCCCGTGTCCCTCAGTGTCTGGTTTCTGTCCAGCACGGGTCTGTTTGTGTTCTGACCCAGCACGGTCCTGGACCACACCCCTTTCCCTCCCCCTACTCCGTGTTGGTTCTGACTAGCACAGATTTCCCTCCCCTTGCCGTCTAGATTCCAGTGAGTTAGATCATGTTCTAGCTTCGCCCGTGTCCTCCGTGGTCTGGTTCTGTCTCTTTAGCACGGGTCTGTTGCTGTTCTGCCAGCACGGGTCTGGACCACACCCCTTCCTCGCCCTACCCGTGGCTGTTCTGCCTAGCATAGGACTTTCCTCCCCTTGGCCGTCTAGATTCCAGTGAAGATCATGTTCTACGCTTTAGCCCGTGTCCTCGTGTCTTGTTCTGTCCGCACGGGTCCGGTTTCTCTGACCAGCACGGGTCTGGACCACAAACACCTTCCTCCCCCTACCTTGGCCTGGTTCCTGACTAGCATAGGACTTTCCCCCCTTCGCCCGTCTAGATTCCAGTGAGAGAATCATTGTTCTTAGCTTTAGCCCGTGTCCTCCGTTCTGGGTTCTGTCCAGCACGGGTCTGTTCTGACCAGCAGCACGGGTCTGGACCACACCCCTTTCCTCCCCCTACCTCTTTGCTGGTTCTGACTAGCATAGACTTTCCTCCCCTTGCGTCTAGAGTCCAGTGAGAGGATCATGTTCTACTAGCTTTAGCCCGTGTCCTTCCGTGTCTGGTTCTGTCCAGCACGGTCTGTTGCTGGTCTGACCATCACGGTCTGGACCACACCCCTTCTCCCCCTAACCCGTGGCTGGTTTTCTGACTACATAGGACCTTTTCCTCCCCTTGCCGTCTAGATTCCAGTGAGATATCATGTTCTAGCTTTAGCCCGTGTCCTCCGTGTCTGGTTCTGTCCAGCCGGGTCTGTTCCCCTGACCACATGGGGTCTGGACCACACCCCTCCTCCCCCTACCCGTGTCTGGTTCTGACTAGCACAGGACTTTTCCTTCCTCCCTTGCCGTCTAGATTCCGAGTGAGAGATCATGTTCTAGCTTTAGCGCCGTGTCCTCCGTGTCTTGTTTCTGTCTGAGCACCGGGTCTGTTCTGCCCATCACGGGTCTGGACCACACCCCTTCCTCCCCCTACCCGTGGCTGTTCTGACAGCATAGGACTTCCTCCCCTTGCCGTCTAGATTCCAGTGAGACATCATGTTCTAGCTTTAGCCCGTGTCCTCCGTGGTCTGGTTCTGTCCCAGCTAACGGGTCCCGGTTTCTGACCCGCACGGGTCTGACCACAACCGCTTTCCCCCCCTGACCGTGGCTGTTTCTGACTTGCACGGACCCTTTCCTCCCCATTGCCGTCCTAGATTCCAGTGAGAGAGCATGTTCTAGCTTCAGCCGTGTCTCCGTGTCTGTTCTGTCCGCACGGGTCTGTTGCTGTTCTTACCAGCACGGGTCTGGACCACACCCCTCTCCTCCCCCTACCCGTGGCTGGTTCTGACTAGCATAGGACTTTCCTTCCCTTGCCGTCTAGATTCGCAGTGAGTAGATCATGTTTCTAGCTTGTAGCCCGTGTCCTCCGTGTCCCTGGTTCTGTCCAGCACGGGTCTGTTGCTGTTCTGACCAGCACGGGTCTGGACCACACCCCTTTTCCTCCCCTACCCGTGGCTGGTTCTGGACCTAGCATAGGACTTTCCTCCCCTTGCCGTCTAGATTCCAGCGAGAGATCATTTTATAGCTTTAGCCCGTGTCCCCTCCGTGTCTGGTTCTGTCCAGCACGGGTCTGTTCTGACCAGCACGGGTCTGGACCACACCCCTTTCCTCCCCCTACCCGTGGCTGGTTCTGACTAGCATAGGACTTACATCCCCACCCCCCTTAGGCCAGAGTGGTGCATTATGACCTAACGGTTGACGCGTTCTTAATCCAAATAAACCCTAAAAAAAATCGTCTGGGACCGGGTAAGATTCGGCCCAGAATATAATATTGGTTTTGTTATAAGGGGATAGGACATACGTGCAACTAAATTGTTATTGTTTTAGTCTTAAGAAATTGGTTATAACAAAAACAAAATTCTTAGGACGGACCAATCAGACGTCAATAATCCTTACGACGACCAATGAAAAAGAGTAACTTCATTACGACAGGCAAGTCAAACATTATAGGCCAACTAACCAATCAGGATATCGGATTTCTTATAACTACAACAGGAAACTGGTCCTAATCGTACTAGGCGATATATGAGAAAAGTCCACCTACAGCAAACAAGAACAAGAGGCGAGCTCTGGCAATTGTCATCGGGGACACCTCCTCCTTCCCTTGACGACCACCCCGACGACGATGACAATGACACAAAGTTCGATGAAATAAACAATGACAACCACGACGTGAGAACCCCCCTTCCTCTCCTCCCTTACCCCGTGGTCTGGTGTCTGACTATAGCATGGGCCCTACCTGCCCCATATCCCCTACGCTAGAATTGCGCATTATGACCCAACGGTTGACGCACCCTTTATCCAATTTATAACTTTTCATTTAAATTACTCAATTTTCTTTTGCTATCACTATCATTTTCTAACTTTTATTTTTCTGTTTCAATAAACTGGAGAAAACAATGAAACAAACGTCAAACTCAATTTGTACTAATTATACCAATATCACAGGCGGCGCAATATGACCTATCAGCCCGAACGCCATAGTTTCCTCACGTTATCTTTTTCCTCCCGGTAACCGGTACTTTGGCCCGTCCTGGGGCCCGGGTAGAACTGGCCCAGAGCATGGCCCTGCTAATCGTAAAAGGCGATTCAAGAGAAAAAGTCCACCTCGCAAACATCAGTTATAAAGAGCGGAATATCTTACTCCCCGAAACTAGAGGCGAGCTCTTGCAATCGTCGTCGGACTGCCCCCTTCCCTTGACCGACCCCCCGCGACGATGACAATGACACAACGAACGATGACAAAGACATGATGAACCGCGACGTGAGAAACCCCCCTGTCCTCGCCCCTCACCCGTGGCTGGTTCTGACCAGCATGGCCTTCCTCCTCCCACCCCCTTATGAGGCTATAGTGGTGCTTTTTGACCAAACGGTTGACGCGTCCTTAATCCCCCGTCTTGGCCCAGGGTAGAATAGGCCGGAGCAGGCCTCGGCTATCGTAAAAGGCGATTCAAGAGAAGAAAAGTCCACTTGCAAACATCAGCTAGTACGCGGAGTATCTCTTACTCCAAACTAAAGGCGAGCTCTGGCAATCGTCGTCGGGGATCTTGCCCATTCCCTTGACGACCGCCACCGGCGACGATGACAATGACACAACGAACGATGACAAAGACGATGACGACCGTGACGTGAGAACCCCCTTTCCTTCCCTTACCCGTGGCTGGTTTCTGATCACATGGGCCCCTTCTCTCCCCGCCCCTAACCCGTAGGCTAGAGTGATCATTTATGACCTAACGGGTACGCATCCTCCTTAATCCAATAAAAAAAAACAAAAAAAAAACGACAACGAACGATGACAAAGCGATGACGACCGCGTCCGTGAGAACCCCCTTTCCTCCCCGTACCCATGGCTGGTTCTGACCAGCATGGGCCTTCCTCCCATTTTCCCCCAGTCTACGTACGTACCCTAACGGTTGACGCGCCATTACCCAAATAAACTTTTAAAAATCACATCAAAATAACTCTACTAAATTTTCACGTAGTAAAAAAACTCTGTTCATCTTCTTTTAAACTATTTGTTTTCCGTTTGAATTCGATTCGGACCGACGTTCCGCCCTGGGGGGTTCCCTTTGGCATGTCAGGATAATTGACCCTTCTCAGCTCGGGCTCGCTCGCTTCCGGGCGCACGCTGTTCCCACTCAGTCGACGCATTTGACTTTCCGTTGAGGTAACATCGCGACGCGTGAGCACACATAAAAAAAGTACACATGGCACCTTCTAACTTAACTGAACGAAATCGGAATAATTTTGAGAGCATATTAAAAAAGAATATATTTAGAATACCTGTTGCCGTTTTAAAGATATAAATCGATCGAGTTTTACGTGTTTGTTGTGAGTTTTAAATTCGAATCTAATTTGTATTTTTTTTTTGATTTTGGTACGATTTCAAGTTTAAATTATACTATTTTTATAAAAAATTCCTAACGTTTAAAAATGAAAAAAACATACAAAGTTGTTACTTACGTAAATTGTTTAAATTTTAATATTTTAAAAAGTTTATTATTGGAGAAAAGTAGTTGAACGTGTGAGTGAAGAGTGTTGTGTTGTGTGTACAATGTGCGGAGTCGATGTAGTCAGTTATATTGCTACGGATGGCGATGGGAGGGACAAGAGTCATGGGCAAGAAAGGAACAAAGAGGAAGACGAGGTGAGGGTGTTGCGATTGGGGGTGAGTGTCTAGTTTTAGCGGGGTTGAAGTGTGTGGTCCTTATTTAGGGAACTGAGGGTTGACGCCCCCTTTAAATCCAAAGAACGTAAACTATTTTTAGGGGGGTTTAAAGGGGGAGGGTTCTTGGGGAACTGAGGGTTGAGCACCCTTTAATAAAAAGAAACTAAAAACTAATTTTAACAGGGTTAAAGGGTGGCCTTACTTGGGGAGCTGACGTTACGCGCCCTTAAACCCAAAGAAATAAAACTAATTTTTAGCGGGGTTAAAGGGGAGGGTCCTGGGGAGCTGAGGGTTGACGCGCCTTTTTCCAAAGAGCTCAAATTAAAACTCCACCTTGGTAACCCCCGTTAGGCCGGGTAGTTTGGGCCCCAAAAGCAGGGCTCTGCAATCGTTAAAGGCGATTAAAGGGGAAAATCCACCTCGAAAACATCACTATGACGGGTATTTACCCCCCGAAACATTGGGGGCTCTGGAAACATCGTGGGGGGACACTCCCCCTTCTTTTGACGACCTCCCCGACGAGATGAAAATGACTGAACGATGGCATAGGGGAATACGACCGGACGTGAGAAACCCCCTTCCCTCCCCTTCCCTGTGGCTAGTTCTGATCACAGGGCCCTCCCCCCCATTCCCCTATAGCTAAGGGGGGCTTTATACCAAAGGGTTGACGCGCCCTTTTAACCAAAGAAAAAAAAAAAAAACTGGGATGATAGCTAATTATAAGCTGCGGTTAGCGACCGTATACCCTTTAAAACCAAAAAAAATAAAACAAATAAAAAATACATATAAATATTAATTCCCCCCCCCCCCTTTTTCCTCCCCTACACTGTTGGTTTTTGACACATGGGACTCTCCGCCCCCCGATCGCTTAATGACCCCTTTACATCTTACACATTTTTTCTTTTTTTTATTTTCATTTACATACATAAACTTTTATTTTGCTATTACTTTTTTCATCATCATTTTTTTGTTATTTTTTTACCTTTGAAAAAAATCTAAACATCAACACCCCGTTAATCTTCTCATTTTACTTTCATTTCCCGGGGCCCCAAAAACCTAACCGGTTGAGCGCCTATTTTTTCACGTCTCGTCGACTTTTCTTACGATTGGCTCGCCCCTTCCGAAAAAACCCTTTTAAAATTTAAAGTTTACTTATCTGCCCAAAAATTATGTTATAGGCTACATTATAATAACTAGAAAAAGCTTAAGTCCCGCCCGTTGTTTTATGAGCGATTTTGCATTGAGCTGCCATGGGAGGGGGATTTTTCTGTTTTTCTGTGAAAAATTATTTAAGTTCAAATTTTTTTAAAGTAAATTTTTTAATGAAAAAAACTTAGATTTTAATTTTTTTTTTAAAACGTATTTTAAAAAAAAAAATACAAAAATTTGGGGTTTTTAAGAAAAAAACGATTGCCGCCAAAATTTCACACGAAAAATTTAATTATAAAATAAGGTTCTGGGAAAAAATCATTAAAACGGTAAAGCATGGATGTAAAAAAGAAAATTATTTTCAAAAAATCGAAAAAATCGTAAAATTCGATTTTTTGAGAAATAATTTTTCGGGGGCCTCAAAAACGTGGGAGTTTTTAAGTCAGGATTTTGAAGGGCCCCCATAAAATTTCATCGCAATTGGGGTACGGTTTTTCCGAATCGGCTAACAAACAGACAAAATACAAAGAAAGAAAAAAAAAAACAACATTCCGGATTTTTTTTTTTCCCTGTAGTGAAATGGAATCTTTCCCCTCGCTCGCTACCTCATCCAATAATAAGTAAAATGTAGGGCCCACTTTTATTAATTTGAAAAAATTTTTCAAGCAAACGAAAAGGAGGGAAATGAGACTACAAATTTAAATTTAGATCACTAGGAAAAATTTAAATCCCCCCGCGTTGTTGGGTGAGCGTAATTGTGCATTGACTCATGTGTTATGCGGATTTACTGTTTGTTCGTAAAAAATCTTTACAAATTAAAGATATTTTTAAAATTAATTAAATTTAATAAAAAATTAAATTACTTTATAAAAAATTTAAACAAAATTTTAATTTTTTTTAATTATTCTTTTTTTAAAAAGGAAAAAATCGTAATATTGAAATTTTTTATAAGAAATAATTTTCGATTGGCAAAAATTTTACCGTATTTTAATGCATAATTTTAAAGGGTTTCTGTAAAAAAATCATTAAATCCGGTTTAAGCATGTAGGTGTTATAAGCGGGAAAAAAATTTTTAAAAAATTAAAAAGTCGTAAATTGCGATTTTCGAAAACATTTTTTTTTTGATAACGCTCAAATTTTTTTTTACACGATTAAAATTCAAAAAATTGGGTTTTCTTAAAAAATCATTACAATCGGCCCAAAAGCTGTGGTGTTGTAATCGAAGAAATTTTTAAAAAAAAAAAAATCGTAAAATTGCGTTTTTCATGAGAATTTTTTTTTCGTTGTGTTTAAAAAACGGGCAGTTCTAATTCAAGATTTAAAAGACCTCCAAAAAATTTCATCGCAATGGGAGTATGGGTTTTTACCCGGGAATCGTGCTAACAAACAGACAAAAAACAAAACAAAAAAAAAAAAAAAAAAAAAAAAAAACTTCCGGGTTTTTTTCTCCAGTGTAGTAAAATAAAATCTTCGTTTGGGGCTCGCTACCTCGCTACGCCACCCAATATACGCTGCACAACTTAAAAAATTTTTTTTTTCGTAGTAATTTTTTTTAAAACCAAAGCTTGTTTGGGGCTTTTCTTTAAAAAAAAGGAATTTTTTTTTTATCACTTATCACTATTAGGCCTATCTACACTATTTTTTTTCTTTTCTAAAAAAAATATGAAAACAATAAACATTACTTACACACAAAAATATAAATACGGAGCAATTAACCTAACCGTTGAAGCGCCTATTGTTTCTCTCGTCTTTTTGGTCAATGCCCACGCCCTAAAAGAGCCTACGCTTGGGACGGTCCTTAGGTTATGCAAATTCTAGATTAACAAAAAAAAAATAATCATTTAGTCAAAAAAATAACATTACGCTACACTTTTAAAAATTACTTTTCCCTTAAATGCGATCGTCGTGTTGATTAAAGAAACAATTACATAAAAAAATACTAAAATAGGGAAAAGACGGAATCCTATTTCAGAAAAAAACTTTAATATTTTCCCCAAAAATTTAAATTGAACAACATTTTATAACCCTTTTGGTCTCGGCTTGTCACGGCCTATGCGATTTCTTATTTCAACCTTTGGGGTATTATCGACAATTTTTTCAAAAAAAAGTGCTCAGAGGGCTGTGCATCATTTTTTTTTGTTTCGTTTTGTTGTGTATTTCAGTGAGATTTTTCAAGTGATATTCATCAGGAAAAGGAAGGGAAAATATTATTTAAATACTTTGAAGACGCAGAAAAACCCGGAAAAATCGGATGTTATATTTACTGGACGCCTTCACCTAAAGATAATATTAGCCAGGATAATCCACCTGGCCCCTGGGAACCCAAAGGCTGTGGGCTGGGCCCGGGAAGTTTTGGCCCGGGGTATTTCTGTGTCGATCGTACAAGGGCGAGACAAGAGGCAAGGGTATCTCGCAAACATCAGCTGGCCCTAGTTATCAGGGGAGGATGATACTCCCCACACAAAGATGGCGAGCTCTGGCCGGTGACGAGAGAACTTACCTAAGCCCTCCCCTTGCCCGTGGCGGGTTTCTGTCCAGCACGTTGGTCCCCCCTATACACATGCCTACCCAAGCTGAAGGGCGCGTTATAACTAAAAGTTGACGCTCCAATCCAAACATTACTTTGAATAGAATGGAGTGAAAAATAAAAAAATTATGACCCTAAAATTATGCCTCTTTTAAATTCCGACGAGAAACCGTGAAAAACCCCCCCCCCCCTTTCCCCCTTTCCCGTGGCTGTTCTGACCACAGGCCCCCCCCCCCTATTCCCCAGGCTAGTGTGGGGCAAAAATACGTTGACGCGCCCTTTTCCAAATAAACAAACAAAATCAAAGCATCCCTCTTCTTGCCCATTTTTAAAAATTTTTTTTTGGACAAATTAAAAAAAAATTAAGTCCATCGCTATTATGAGAAATTAAACTCTTACATGTGGAAAATGAACTGAAAAAACTCTGATCCAACAGCGGTCAGGATTGCCCTATGAAAAGGGGTTCAACCCGTGACCCCCTGTCTTTTCAGTCCCACCGTTACCCCTCGCCCCTGATCGTACTTTGTGTGGCGTAGCTCGCTTTCAGTTATCACAGTAATCGCCCCTCACTGTAATTTTTCGGGGCATGGCCGCTCATCTAAAAGGGGGGAAGAGATAAAGTCCATCTAGCAAACATCACCTAGTAGGGCCCATATGGGGGTATGTAACTACCCCAAAAATAGAGGCACTTGGGAGTCGTCTCGTGGACCCTTCCACTCCCATTGACGACCTCCCCGACGATTCCACGATGTGAGACCCCCCCCTTCCCTTTTCCCCCCCCTACCCGTGGGTGGTTCTGACCAGCTAACCTCTCCTCCCCATTTCTTAAAATTTTTAAATTTTAATCGGCGAAAACCCGTTTTTAGGGTGGGAATTAAACCCCTCTTCAGGTGAACTAGGGATGTGCGGTGTAATTGTGAAAGGGATGTCCCCAGGGCTATTTAAGAGGACTCAATCCCTCGCATTCGCCTTAACGACTGAGGAAAAAACCCCGGAAAAAAAACCCTTTAGCAGGGTTGCCAGTCTCGAGGGATTTGACCCGGGCCCCCCCCGAATCGAGTCGGCGCTTACGCCCGAGCCCCCACTGCGGTCCCCATTTCTTAGGGTTAAAATGGCGCTTTTGACTCAACGGTTTACCCCGTCCCCTCCAAAAAAAAAAAAAAGTATAGTCTTAAAAAAATGTTTATATCCGGGATATCAGTTACATCGTATTTAAACTGAAATCTCTATCCAAAATCCAGTGAGCATTTCTATGAATGGCTCGAACCCGTGATCACTTGTCTTAAAGTCCCGCCGCTACCCCCACCACGACTGTCTATCTTTTAGTATAGCGTCCTTTTCGCATCACTGGCCCCGCGATCACAGTAATCGTTCGTTACTACATAGTTGGATTGGATTTCACTAAACCGGTATGAAAGGGGAATATAAATTTATCTCCATTGTTTATTTCCATCCTGGGAGTTTGGGTTTTCAAGTGGCGATTTAGTAATCACACGCAGCGTATTAAAGCAGGCATGCACTGCCGTATGCCCAGGTTAATAAAACAAAAACACACGGGGGAGATCATTCCGCAGGACGTTGGTTTGGCTCGTTGGGCTTGTGGTTACGTATCTCTTCCAATGCCAATTTTTTTATCTTCTATTTGGACTTAGTCCCCTCATTCGTGTCTTAGGGGGTTTTTTAACGGGACTTTGGGGCCCCTCCCCCAAAAGAAGCACGTAATAAATTCAGAGTTGTTCTGAATCGGCCTTGTTGATTCTAGCGTTGATTTGTGGGTGTTCGCACTGTCCATACCACTGATTGCTATATTTAATTACAAAAAATATCGATGTTTGGTTGGTTATTAACTTATTACTCACTTGTCGATTGCGTTGGGGCCTACAGGGTTGGCTTAGTCGATTTGATTTACTGTCCCCCACTGAAAATCAGTTATATAACTACCCTCGGGCCCGGGGGGAAATTGGCCCCGAGCTGGCTCGCTAATCAAAAAGGGGATTCAAGAAAAAAGTCCACCTTTTCAAACTCAGCTGAAAGGCGGGGGTATCTCTCCCCAAACTAGAGGCGAGCTTGGGGGAAACGTCGTCGGGGACCTTGCCCCCTTCCTTGACGGGCCCCCCCCGCGATGACAAAAACATAAAGAAAATGACTAGACGAGACGACCGCGACGTGAAAACCCCCCTTCCTCCCCTTACCCTGCTGGTTCGACCACTGGGCCCCTCCTCCTCCCCCCCAACCCCCTTGGGCTAGAGTGGTGCATTTGACCAAAGGGTTGACGCTCCTAACCAAAAAAACCCAAAATTTTATATAACTGAAGGGTAGACTCTAATACAATTTATTTTTTTATCCCCCCCCTCGCGAATACCGAGGGGTTTAATTCTTGCGGCTCTCTCCCCCCCTTTGGGCCCCGGGTTATTGGCCCAACCTAATTTATGCCTAAAAAAAAAAAAAAAAACCACCCCCAAACACAGGAGTAAAGGGGAAAAAAAAAAAAAAAAAAAAAAACTAGAGGCGAGCCGGCAACTCGCGGGGACACCTCTCCCTTCCCCTGTCGCCTCCCCGACGACGTGACAACCAACGAAGATCAAAGACATACGCCGCTTCGAGAGAAACCCCCCTTTCCCCCTTTTACCCTGCGGGTTCTCCAGCATGCCCCCCCCCCCCCCCCTATTTAAGGGGGTGCATTATGCCCTAACGGTTTTGACGCTCCTTAACCCCTAATAAACAAACAAAAAAAAATTTTTAATTAATAAAAAATTTAAACAATATAAAAAGCTGCACGCTAGACCTGCCCTTTTTGATGCCCAAATTCTCATTTTTTTGGGGGGGTTTTGGACCCCTCACATGGCTCTGCAATCGTAAAGGCGATTAAAGAGAAAAAGCCCACCCGCAAACATCAGCAAAAAGATCCGAGTATCTTACTCCCCGAAACTAGAGGGAGCTCGGGCAAATCGCGTGGGGGACCTTGCCCCTTCCCTTACGACCCCCCGGCGACGTGAAAATGACAAAAACGAACAGTGAGAAAGACGATGACGTCCGCGACGTGAAAAAACCCCCCTTTTCCCCCCCTTTAAAACCCGGGGCTGGTTCCGACCACTGGGCCCCTCCTCCCCCCCCTTAGGCTAGAGTGGGGCATTATGACCCAACGGGATCCCCCTCTGGGCCCCGGGGGAAATTTGGGGCCCCGACATGGCCTGCTAATCGTAAAAGGCGATTCAAAGAAAAAGTCCCCCCCCGCAACTCAGCTAGGAAGAGCGCAGTATCTCACTCCCCCAAAAATAAGGGGACTCTGCAATCGTCGTCGGGACCGGCCCCCCTTCCCCTTTACGCCCCCCGGCGACGATGACAATGCACAACGAACGATACAAGCGATGACGACCGCGCTGGAAACCCCCCTTCCTCCCCTTACCCGTGGGGTGGTTCTGACCGCATGGGCCCCTCCCCCCCCCTTAGGTAGAGTGGTGGGATTATGACCTAACGGTTGACGCGTCATAATCCAAATAAACCAAAAATCTGGCAAACGTCGTCGGGGACCTTGCCCCATTCCCTTGACGACCTCCTCGACGGCGACGACCACGACATCAGACCCCCCCCTTTAATGCCCCTACCCTTGGCTGGTTCTGACCTGCATGAGCCCCTCCTCCCCACATCCCCTAGGGTAGAGTGGTGCATTATGACCTATAACGGTTGACGCGCCATAGTCCAAATTAACTAAAAACTATAAACTTAGAAAATTAAATAATCATCAATCACACCATAAACTTACTTTAGCTTACAATATCACATGCGGCGCGAAACGACCTATCCGGTTGAAGCGCCCTAGTTTCTCACCGTCGTTTGTTCTTAATCCATTTTATCAGCTAGTATGAAGGATAGTATTTTACTCCCCGAAAATAGAGGCGAGCTCTGGCAATCGTCGTCGGGGACCTTGCCTCCTTCCCTTGACGACCCCTCGACGACGATGACGATAATGACACCACGAACGATGACGAATACAATGACGACCGCGACGTGAGAACCCCCTTCCTCCCCCTATCCGTGGCTGGTTTTGCCCAGCATGGGCTCCCCCCCCCTCGGTTAGAGTGGTGCATTATGACCTAACGGTTGACGCGTCCTTAATCCAAAAAAAACAACAAAAAAATCATATCCCTTAGGCTATAGAGTGGCGCATTATGATCTTAGGCTGACGCGCCATTGTCCAAATTAACTAAAAACTATAAACTTAAAACAAAATACCATCATTACACTATAACACTTACTTCATTATCTTACAATATCACATGCGGCGCGAAACGACCTATCCGGTTGAAGCGCCCTAGCTTCTCACTTGTTTTAGTACCTCTATCCTATGTTTTTTTTTTTTTTTTTTTTTTTAATCGTGGGAAACCTGTTATAGGGTGCAGTTAGCCCCTCTTCAGGTGAACTAGGTATGTGCGGATAGGAAATTGTGAAGGGGATGTCCCGAAGGCTTTTTAAAGAGGACTCAATCCCCAGGATTCGCATAAACGACCGAGGAAAACCTGGGAACAACCTTCAGTCAGGATTGCCGGTCTCGACGGGAATTCGAACCCGGGACCTCCCAAATCAGAGTCGAGCGCTTAGCGCCCGAGCCAACACTGTCGTATCCTATTGTGTATTGTTATCACGTTGTCGGCCCTGTGATCGCGTGCGTCTCTATCAAGCTGGTTGAGGCAGTAAACCACTTAGCAGTCAGCCCTTACATAATATGCAGCGGTTAATAGTACGTGCTCTATGTTATAAACCACGCCCCTTGGTTGGACGGTATCCAAGCTACGTAAATCACAGACCGGACGGGTCTTGTTTTATAAGAATACAAACACTCGCACTTTATTACTGGTTTAGCTCTCTCAATACTTCCATCACGTTTTATATAAAATGAACAAACAACAAGTCAATTAAATCCCAATTAATTTACGGTTGACGCGCCCTGTGAACATAGAAACTAATACCTACTTTCACCAAATGAACAAACAAATCTTTATATAACGGACGGCGTAATGGTACCTACCCGGTTGACGCGCCCTTGTATCTCAGGTCGTCATTTAATAGGGTTTGGGCCGTCTCTATACATCGCTTCGGTCTGGGCTCGGGGTAGAATTGGCCCAGAGCATGACTCTGCTAATCATAAAAGGCGAGGAAAGAGATAAAATCCATTTCGCAAACATCAGCTAGTAAGAGGGGAGTATATAACTTCCAGAAACTAGAGGCGAGCTCTGGCAATCGTCGTCGGGGACACCGCCCCCTTTCCTTGACGACTTCCCCGACGACGATGACAATGGACACAACGAACGATGACAAAGACGATGACGACCGCGACGTGAGAAACCCCCCCTTCTTCCCTTACCAGTGGCTGGTTCTGACTAGCATGGGCCCCTCCTCCACATATCCCCAAGGCTAGAGTGGTGCATTAGGACCTAACGGTTGACGCGTCCTCAACCCGTCTGGGAACGGGGTAGAATTGGCCAGAGCATGGCTCTGCTAATCGGAAAGGCGATTTAAGAGAAAAAGTCCACCTCGCAAACATCAGCTAGAAAGAGCGGAATATCCTACTCCCCGAAACTAGAGGCGAGCAATCGTCGTCGGGGACCTTGCCCCCTTCCCTTGACGACCCCCCGGCGACGATGACAATGACACAACGAACGATGACAAAGACGATGACGACCGCGACGTGAGAAACCCCCCTTCCTCCCCTTACCCGTGGCTGGTTCTGACCAGCATGGGCACCTCCTCCTCCCCCCCTCCCCTTAGGCTAGAGTGGTGCATTATGACCTAACGGTTGACGCGTCCTTAATCCAAATAAAAAAAAAAAAAAAAAAAAAAAAAAAAACTTCAATAGGGAATTTGCATAACATTATTTTATGGTTCTACTGGGTTAAGGCCACTTTCCTTCACACAAAAATATCTTATTTTCTTGATTTTGAGAATATTTTCATTTATAAACTAAGGGTGAAAGTTTCCTAGATATTTTGGCGGAAAAAAACGGGTCATACGTCACCAGCCTTCATGATGCCAATCAACCAATCACGTAACGATGTTTCAAGTTACTCGCTTTTAGGGATTATCTTGACTTTGGAAGCATATTTTGACATCTAGTTTGTTCTTATATGCTTAATATTTCATTTTATACATTTATCACAACGTAAGCTTTAACCTCATTTTAATTAATAATAAGTAAACACACAATGTTGATTATAAAACTTGGACAAGGACATCAACTGTTGTTTATTGTTGGCCATTGTTGTAAGAACCAAAGACTTTGGTAAAAGGAGGGAATTTCGTTGTTTATCTAGGCAGCCGTGTTCGTCATGAAGGCCGGTGACGTAGGCAGCCGTTTCAAAATAAATGTGCGGGAAATTTAAAAGGTCAAACTTTGACCCTCAATAGATATTGAACGATTAACTTTAAAAACCTGAAACTAACGTTTATATAATTTTTAGACAAATATCTATAAATTGCACATACTTTAACCAATATCTGGAACTTATGCAAATTCCCTATTGAGTGCGATTGCTGTTTTTGACGAGATATGAACCACCGAGCTCTCGAATCAACACTGCCGGTGTATCTTGAATAAGAAATGGCATAAAATAGTATCAAACACACCCAGGTGCGATCTAATTCTTACTGCGAGTGTAATTCTCATTCACTAGCCGGAAACCCCCATGTCCCAATCAAAAACACTACTTCTTTCCTGTTGGTGGATGTTCTAGCGGCATTGATTGTATGTTATTCCTCTGTACTGTATCTACCCATTAACATTATTCTTACATGAAGACACAGCGTAAGTGCTGGGCTATCTAATGACAACACTTCGCATCCGTCCAAATGGTTGGACTCGTCAAATATTATCGTCTTGTTCTTGAGCTACATGATTACTGTAATCAAAACAAGTGGGTGGACACGGGAAGTGCGCTAGGTGTAAATACTAAGTAATTTTAGGTTATGTGCGGAAGAGCTAGAAGAGAAATTGGGGTTTCGCGAAATTTGGTTGTGTCATTTGGCTTTGAGAATTGTCGGTATTTTATTTTATAACTTATAGCCCCCGTCTGGGCCCGGGGTAGAATTGGCCCAGAGCATGGCTCTGCTAATCGTACGAGGCGATTCAAGAGAAAAAGTCCACCTCGCAAACATCAGCTAGAATGAGCAGAGTATCTTACTCCCCGAAACTAGAGGCGAGCTCTGGCAATCGTCGTCGGGACCTGCCCCCTTCCCTTGACGACCCCCCGGCGACGATGTCAATGACACACAAACGAACGATGAACGAAGACAATGACGACCGCGACGACAATGAAACCCCCCTTCCTCCCCTTACCCGTGGCTGGTTCTGACCAGCATGGGCCCCTCCTCCCCCACCCCCCTTTGGCTAGAGTGGTGCATTTTATGACCTAACGGTTGACGCGTCCTTAATCCAAATAAACCAAACCAAATAAAAAACTTTTTTTTGCATAATCATCATCATTTTATTTTGTTATAACTAAGTATGTAGCCATTCACTTAGAAAACAATATAATCATCAAACACACCATTAACTCATCTCATCAACTTTCAATATCACAGGCGGCGCAATATGACCTAACCGGTTGAAGCGCCCTAGTTTCTCACGTCATTATGTCCATCAATTGTAAACGGTGCCCGTGTCCGAAGTGCTTGTTTTTTTTCAATCTACACGTTGGGGAGGTGTCTACAAAGGGCCTCCCCCCGTCTGGACCCGGGGTAGAATTGGCCCAGAGCATGGCTCTGCTAATCGTACAAGGCGATCCAAGAGAAAAAGTCCACCTCGCAAACATCAGCTAGAATGAGCAGAGTATCTTACTCCCCGGAACTAGAGGCAGCTCTGGCAATCGTCGTCGGGGACACCTCCCCCTTCCCTTGACGACCTCCCCGACGACGATGACAATGACACAAAAAACGATGACAAAGATGATGACGACCGCGACGTGAGAAACCCCGACCCCTGCCTCCCCTTACCCGTGGCTGGTTCTGTCCAGCATGGGCCCCTCCTCCCCATATCCCCTAGGTTAGAGTGGTGCATTATGACCTAACGGTTGACGCGTCCTTAATCCAAATAACCCAAAAAATCCATCAAGTACATTTTATTTATGCATTTATTTTTTATTTTTTACGTCGATCATATATTGTGAGCGAGTGAGCGAGCCATGTGTTGAGTACCCGGTAACATTCCCTCTCTTCCCCCTACCTAAAGCCCCCCTAGCCTATCAAAGGCTAGTGGCGCATTATGGCCTTACAGTTGAAGCCCCCTATACCAATTAAATTTTAAAACTATTATTTATACCAATATAATTATCAAACTTTAATTCAAATGTTTCCGGGTACTCAACACATGACTCGTTCATTCGTCTAACCAAAGATTAGTCATGTTTGGTCTTTACAACTCCTTTACATCCGGAATGTTGGAGACCCGGGTTCAAACCCCTGGTCGGCAAAGATTATGTAATCTCTGGATTGTATTTAAAAATTGTAGAACATGTTTAGAAATGCATATATACAGTACTATGGAAACATGGACAAATATATGACAATCTCGACGTGAGAACACCCTTTCCTCCCCCTGC
Organism: Sweltsa coloradensis; assembly: GCA_024449915.1. Taxonomy (NCBI): domain Eukaryota; kingdom Metazoa; phylum Arthropoda; class Insecta; order Plecoptera; family Chloroperlidae; genus Sweltsa; species Sweltsa coloradensis. The sequence goes on from JAMZAV010000934.1 coordinate 24,984, forward strand.
CCATGGCTGGTTCAGACCAGCATGAGCCCCTCCTCCCCACATCCCCCCATCCCCCCGTCTGGGCCCGGGGTAGAATAGGCCCAGAGCATGGCTCTGCTAATCGTAAAAGGCGATTCAAGAGAAAAAGTCCAACTCGCAAACATCAGCTTGTATGACGGGTAGTATTTTACTCCCCGAAAATAGAGGCGAGCTCTGGCAATCATCGTTTGGGACCTAGCCTCCATACTTTGACGACCCCTCGACGACGATGATAATGACACAACGAACGATGACAAAGACAATGACGACCGCGACGTGAGAAACCCCCTTTCTCCCCTTACCCCTATAGCTGGTTCTGACCAGCATGGGCCCCTCCTCACCATGTCCCCTTGGCTAGAGTGGTGCATTATGACCTAACGGTTGACGCGTCCATGATCCAAATAAACCAAAAAAAGCGTTATACGGTTCAAGCTTGCACGCCAGTTGTCACGGGCCATGAGAACGGTCCTTGTCATAATCATAATTATAATGGTCATAATCATACTAATCTAACAATTATTTATGATAACAGGTGAAAAGAAGTGAGTATTTTTAATCTCTCAAGTCTTAGGTAATTTGTTCCGGGCAATGAACTACATCAGTTGTTGGCAATCTATGACAATATTGTGTTTGTTTATGTATCCTACTTGTACAATTCCTATGCAAAGTGAAGTCGCTTCCTTTGACAAATTCAAAATATTTAGGGTACAACTCTTGGACGACGACGCGACGTGCGAAATACACTCAAAAACTGTATGGTTGGAACAACCAAAATAATATTGAATAAACTCTCTTTTAGTTGGTGACCACAAAACAGGGCTCAATACTGGCAAATCGCATTCGTAACCCAGTGCTCCTCGTAGCGTAGTGGATAAGGTCATGGCTTAGGCCTACCAACTCTGTGTTCTCTCTGTCCCAGGTTCGAAACTTGGCTGGCACAGGATTTTAACTATTGCTATTGCAGGTGCTGGCTATTGAATGGTACAAGTCTTTCGTGCAGGAAAAAATATTTTTCGTAATTAGTCTAATTAAAATCGTTACGATTATTCATTTTTACCTTCTTTGAGTTGTTTTGCCGTAAAATGAGAGGGGAGTAGTGGGGGGAGATGAGGAGGCCATTTCCGACAACTATTTGTTAGTTATATAAACCTACTTTAGGGTTAAAAGTTTAAAAGTATAGGATTTGTAACCAAGTTTTAAAGTCAAAACAACTATACAGTAAATTGTTATTCCAACCAAATAATAGTTATGCATACTAAAATAAAAGTGTCACGAACAACTTTTTTTAGTTAATTCAACTAAACAACAATAACTAAATTATTTGGTTACTGTAACCCATAATATAGCAGGCTAATAGTTAATTATTTTTTTGGTTCACATCACCAAAAAATGCGTTGTACAAACAGTGTTTTGAGTGATACCACTTGGCTCCCAGTGGGTCTGACCAGCATGGGGTGTTTGCACCCAACAACCCCTAGACTCATATTGCCCTAACGGTTGACTCACCCAATAATCGAGAGGTAGTTGTGCAAATAACCTAGCCCAACGTATATAAATAAACTTAAAAAAATAACAAACTAAAAAACTTAAAATACTATGAACGGAAATTATCTAACTACTATTTGTAAATTGACTCTTTATTATATTAAAATATCGTATATAGGTAGCGCAGTAGCGCCCTAGGTCCCCATGTTGCCGTCTGCTTCAGATACGAAAATATTATTGCACCAATAGGCGAGAGAGTTGTGCATAACTAACCTATAACGGTTGACCATAAAACCTTTAAAAAACAAATAATCTAAAAAATATAAAATACTATGAATGGAAAATAACACAACTATAGAAAATTGACTCTTTATTATATTAAATATCGTAGGTGGCGCAGTAAGCCCTAGGTCCCCATGTTGCCGTCTGCTACAGATACCCAAAATATTATTGCCCCAATAGGCGAGAGAGTTGCAAAACTAACCTAAACGGTTGACCAAAAACCTTTAAAAAAAAATAATCTAAAAAATATAAATACTATGAACGGAATAACCAACTATAAAAATTGACTCTTTTTATATTAAAATATCGTAGGTGGCGCAGTAGCGCCCTAGGTCCCATGTTGCGCACTACCAGATAACGAAAATATTATTAAAACCCCAAATAGTCGAAAGAGTTGTGCATAAACTAACGAAATACGACCAAAAATTACCTTTAAAAAAAAAATAAGTCCAAAAACTAAATCATGACGGATAACCAACTATAGAAAATTGACTCTTTCTTATATTAAAATATCGTAGGTGGCGACAGTACGCCCTAGGTACCCATGTTGCCGTCAACTTCAGATACAAAATATTATTGCCCCAATAGGCAAGAGAGTTGCCTACTTAACCTATACGGTTACCAAAAACCCTTTAAAAATCCAATAATCCTAAAAAATATAAAAATTATGAAACCGAATACAACTTAAAAATGACTCTTTATTATATTAAAAATATTCGATAGGTGCAAAAATAAGCGCCATAGGTACCCATGTTGCTCTGCTAAATACGAAAAATTTATTGCCCCAATAGGCGAGGAGTTGTGCTAACTAACCTATAACGGTTTAACCAAAAAAACCTTTAAAAAAAAATAATCTAAAATATAAATACTATAACGGAAAAACAAACTATAGAAAAATTAATCTTTATCATATAAAAATATATAGGTGGACGCAATAGACCCCTAGGTCCCAATTTGCCGTCTGCTACAGATACGAAAATATTATGGCCCCCAATAGGCGAGAGAGTTGTGCATAACTAACCTATAACGGTTAACCCAAAAAACCTTTAAAAACAAATAATCTAAAAATATAAAAACTATAACGGAAATAACAACTAATAAAAATTGACTATTATATATTAAAAATATTTCGTATTAGGTGGCGCTAGTAAGTGCCCTAGGTCCCCATGTTGCCGTCTGCTACAGATACGAAAAATTATCTCCCCAATAGGCGAGAGAGTTGTCATAACTAACCTATAACGGTTAACCAAAAAAACCTTTAAAAAAAACAAATAATCTAAAAAATATAAAATACTATGAACGGAAATAACCAACTATAGAAAATTGAATCTTTATTATATTAAAATATCGGTAGGTCGCAGTAGCGCCCTAGGTCCCACATTTTGCCCGTCTGTTAGATACGAAAATATATTGCACCCAATAGGCGAGAGAGTTGGCTAACTAACCTATAAACAGTTAACCAAAAAACCTTTAAAAAACAAATAATCTAAAAAATATAAAAAACTATGAACGGAAATACCAACTATAGTAAAATTGACTCTTTATTATATTACAATATCGTAGGTGGCGCAGTAGCGCCCTAGGTCCCCATGTTGGTCTTTCAGATACAAAATATTATTGCCCAATAGGCGAGAGAGTTTTGCATAACTAACCTATAACGGTTAACCAAAAAACTTAAAAAATAAATCTAAAAAATATAAAATACTATGAACGAAATAACCAACTATAAAAATGATCTTTATTATATTAAAATATCGTAGGATGGCGCAGTAGCGCCCTAGGTCCCCATGTTCCGTCCTGCTTCAGATACGAAAATATTATTCCCCAATGGCGAGAAGTTGTGCATAACTAACCTATAACGGTTAACCCAAAAAAAACCTTTAAAAACAAAAATTCAAAAATAAAATACTATGAACGGAAATAACCAACTAAGAAAATTGACTCTTTATATATAAAATATCGAGGTGGCCAGTAGCGCCCTAGTTACCCCGTGTTGCGTCAGCTTCAGATACCGAAAATATATTGCCCAATAGGAACAGAGAGTTGTGCAAACTAACATAAACGGTTAAAAACCAAAAAACCTTTAAAAAAAAATAATCTAAAAATATAAAATACTATGAACGGAAATAACCAACTATAGAAAATTGACTCTTTATTATATTAAAATATCGTAGGTGGCGCAGTAGCGCCCTAGGTCCCCATGTTGCCGTCTGCTATCAGATAATCAGACTAAATTATAATGCCCCAATAGGCGAAGATGTGCATAACTAACCTAAACAGTTAACCAAAATAACCTTTAAAAAACAAATAATCTAAAAATTAAAATACTATGAACGGAAATAACCAACTATAGAAAATTGACTCTTATTAATTAAAATATCGTAGGTGGCGCATAGCGCCCTAGGTCCCCATGTGTCCTCTGCTACAGATACGAAAATATTATTGCCCCAATAGGCGAGAGTAGTTGTGCATAACTAAACTATACAGTTACAAAAAACCTTTAAAAACAAATAATCTATAAAAATATAAAAGTACTATGAACGGACAATAACCAACTATAGAAAAAATTGACTCATTTATTATATTAAAATATCGTAGTGCGCAGTAGAGCCCTAGGTCCCCATGTTGCAAGACTGCTACAGATACGAAAATATATTGCACCAATAGGCGAGAAGAGTTGTGCATAACTAACCTATAACGGTTGACCAAAAACCTTTAAAAACAAATAATCTAAAAAATATAAAATACTATGAACGGAAATAACAACTATAGAATAATTATACTTTACATTATATTAAAATATCTAGGTGGCGCAGTAGCCCCAGGTCCCATGTTGCCGTCAATACCAATACGAAAATTTTATTGCCCCAATAGAGGCGAAAAGAGTTGTGCCATTAACTAACTATAACAGTTAACCAAAAACCTTTAAAAAATAAATAATCTAAAAAATATAAAATACTATGAACGGAATAACCAACTATAGAAAATTATCTTTATTATATAAAATATCGAGGTGGCAGTAAGGCCCTAGTTCCCCATGTTAGCCGTTGCTTCAGATACGAAAACTATTGCCCCATAGCGAGAGAGTTGTGCATAAACTAGACCTAATAACAGTTAACCAAAAACCTTTAAAAAACAAATAATCTAAAAAAATATAAAAATACTATGAACGAAATAACCAACTATAGAAAATTGACTCTTATTATATTAAAATATCGTAGGTGGCGCAGTAGCGCCCTAGGTCCCCATGTTGCCGTCGCTACAGATACGAAAATGTTATTGCCCCAATAGGCGAGAGAGTTGTGCATAACTACCTATAACGTTGACCAAACAACCTTTAAAAAAACAAAATAATCTAAAAAATATAAAATACTATGAACGGAAATAACCAACTATAGAAAATTACATCTTTATAATATTAAAATATCGTAGGTGGCGCAGTAGCGCCCTAGGTCCCCATGTTGCCGTCTGCTACAGATACGAAAATATTATTGCCCAATAGCGAGAGAGTTGTGCATAACTAACCTTATAACATAACCAAAAAACCTTTAAAAAACAAATAATCTAAAAAATATAAAATTACTAATGAACGGAAATAACCAACTATAGAAATTGACTCTTTATTATATAAAATATCGTAGGTGGCGCAGTAGCCCCTAGGTCCCCGTGTTGCCGTCAGCCTTCAGATACGAAAAATATTATTGCCCCAATAGGCGAGAGAGTTGTGCAACTAACACTATAACGGTTGACCAAAAAACCTTTAAAAATCAAATAATCTAAAAAAATAAAATACTATGAACGGTAAATAACAACTATAGAAAATGACTCTTTATATATTAAAATATCGTAGTGGCGCAGTAGCGCCCTAGGTCCCCATGTTGCCAGTCTGCTTCAGATAACGAAAAATATTAAATGAACCCAATAGACTGATAAGAGTTGTGCAATAACTAACCTATAACGGTGACCAAACAACCTTTAAAAAATCAAATAATCTAAAAAAATACTATAAATAGAATGAACGGAAATAACCAACTATAGAAAATTGACTCTTAATTATATAAAATATCGTAGGTGGTGCAAGTAAGCGCCTAGGTCCCATGTTGCGTCATGCTTCAATACGAAAATATTATTTGCCCCAAATAGGCGAGAGGACGTTGTGCATTAACTAACCTATACGGTTACCAAAAAAACCTTTTAAACAAACAAATAATCTAAAAAACTATAAAATACTATGAATGGACAAAAACAACTATAGAAAAATTGACTCTTTATTATATTAAAATATCGTAAGTTGCGCAGTAGCGCCCTAGATCCCCATGTTGCCGTCTGCTACGTACGAAATATTATTGCACCAATAGGCAGCGAGAAGATTTGCATAACTAACCTATAAACGGTTAACCATAAAACCTTTAAAAAACAAATAATCTAAAAAATATAAAATACTATGAATGGAAAATAACACTCTATAGAAAATTGACTCTTTATTATATTAAAATATCGTATAGGTGGCGCAGTAGCGCCCTAGGTCCCCATGTTGCCGTCTCTTCAGATACGAAAAATTATTGCCCAATAGCGGAAAGTTTGCATAACTAACCTATAACGGTTAACCAAAAAACCTTTAAAAAACAAATAATCTAAAAAATATAAATACTATGAATCGAATAACCAACTATAGAAAATTGACTCTTTATTAATAAAATACCGTAGGTGCGCAGTAGCGCCCTAGGTCCCATGTTGCGTCTGCTTCAGATACGAAAATATTATTCAAACAAATAAGCAGAGAGTTGTGCATAACTAACCTATAACGGTTGACCAAAAACCTTTAAAAACAAATAATCTAAAAAATATAGGCATATGAAGGAATTACCAACTATAGAAAATTGAAACTTTATTATATTAAAATACGTAGGTGCGCATAAGCGCCTAGGTCCCCAATTGCCGTCTGCTAAAAATACAAAAAATATATTGCCCAAATAGGCGAAAGATGTCATAACTACCTATAACGGTTAAGCCAAAAACCTTAAAAACAAATAACTAAAAAATATAAAATACTATGAACGGAAATAACCAACTATAGAAAATTTGCAACTTTAATTAATATTAAAATATCGTAGGTGGCGCAGTAGCGCCCTAGATCCCCATTTGCCGTCTGCATCAGATACGAAAATATTATTCCCAATATGGCGGAGTTGTGCACAAGGTACCCATGCCAACGGTGACCAAAAAACTTTAAAAAAGCAAAATAACTAAAACATATAAAATACTATGTAACGGAAATAATCAACTATAGAAAATGACTTTATATATAAAATATCGCTAGGTGGCAGTACGCCCTAGGTCCCCATTGTTGCCGTCTGCTAGCAGATACAAAATATTATTGCACCAATAGCGGAGAGTTGTGCATAACTACCTATAGCAGTTTAACCACATTAAAAAACTTTAAAAAACAAATAATCTAAAAAATATAAAATACTATGAACGGAAATAACCAACTATAGAAAATTGACTCTTTATTATATTAAATATCGTAGGTGGCGCAGTAGCGCCCTAGTCCCCAGTTGCCGTTTCTGCACGATACGAAAATATTATTGCACCAATAGCGGAGAGATGTGCAAACTAACTATAACAGTTAACCAAAAAAACCTTTAAAAAACAAATAATCTAAAAAATATAAAATACTATGACGGATAATAACCAACTATAGAAAATTGACTCTTCTTTACTATTAAAATATCGTAGGTGGCGCATAGCGCCCTAGGTCCCCATGTTCCGTCTGCTACAGATACGAAAATATTATTGCACCAATAGGCGAGAAGAGTTGTGCATAAATAACCTATAACAGTTGACCAAACAACCTTTAAAAAAAATAATCTAAAAAATATAAAATACTATGAACGGAATAACCAACTATAGAAAATTGACTCTTTATTATCTTAAAATATCGTAGGTGGCGCAGTAGCGCCCTAGGTCCCATGTTGCCGTATGCTACAGATACGAAAAATATTATTGCACCAATAGGCGAGAGAGTTGATCATAATAACTTCTATAACAGTTAACCAAAAACCTTTAAAAAACAAATAATCTAAAAAATATAAAATACTATGAACGGGAAATAACCAACTTAGATAATTGACTTCTTTATTATATTAAAATATCGTAGGTGCGCGAGTTTGCGCCCTAGGTCCCATGTTGCCGTGTGCTGGTCTAGTACAGAAATATTATTGCCCCAATAGGCGAGGAGTTGTGCATAACTAACCTATAACAGTTAAACCAAAAACCTTTAAAAAACAAATAATCTAAAAAATATAAAATACTATGAACGGAAATAACCAAACTATAGAAAATTGACTCTTTATTATATTAAAACATTCGTAGTGGCGCAGTAGGGGCCCTAGAGTCACCCATGTTGCCGTCTGTACAGATACGAAAATACTTATTGGCCCCCAATAGGCGAGAGAGTTGTGAATACTAACCTATAACGGTTGACCAAAAAACCTTTAAAAAACAAATAATCTAAAAAATATAAAATACTATGAACGGAAATAACCAACTATAGAAAATTGACTCTTTATTACTTAAAATATCGTAGGTGGCGCAGTAGCGCCTAGTTCCCCATGTTGCCGTCTGCTACAGATACGAAACATATTATTGCACCAATAGGCGAGAGAGTTGTGCATACACTAACCTATAACGGTTGACCAAAAAACCTTTAAAAACAATAATCTAAAAAATATAAAATACTTTGAACGGAATAACCAACTATAGAAAATTGACTCTTTATTATATTAAAATATCGTATATAGGTGGCGCAGTAGCGTCCTAGGTCCCCATGTTGCCGTCTGCTTCAGATACGAAAATATTATTGCCACAATAGGCGAGAGAGTTGTGCATAACTAACCTATAACGGTTGACCAAAAAACCTTTAAAAAACAAATAATCTAAAAAATATAAAATACTATGAATGGAAAATAACCAACTATAGAAAATTGACTCTTTATTATATTAAAATATCGTAGGTGGTGCAGTAGCGCCCTAGGTCCCCATGTTGCCGTCAGCTGATTGTAAGAGAATATGTTATACCAGTGGCGTATCCAGGAATCCCCCCTATCCGCCACTGTGTTCTACTGTTTGTGTCTAACTCGTGTTTTCTCGTTGTTACAGGTAAGTGTCTGAGCTACAGTAAACTGCGACCCCCTATGGTGGAGGGGTGCACACCAGAACATAGTAGAGCAAAGATTTAGCTGGGTTGGTGAGTGGATTAATTACTTCTCGATTGCAAAATATAAACCAACAAATTATTTATATTCCGTACGATGGCTGCGACGTTGACGGTTGACGCGCCCTTAATCCAACTAAACTTAAAAAAACTTTTTTAAACTTAGCAAACAATATAATCTTCAAACACACTATTAACTCATTTCATTATCTAGGCGGCGTAATATGACCTAACCGGTTGAAGCGCCCTAGTTTCTCACGTCGTCATGCTACGCCATGTTGCGGCGTCCCCCCTCCCGTCTGGGCCCGGGGTAGAATTGGCCTAGAGCATGGCTCTGCTAATCGTAAAAGACGATTCAAGAGAAAAAGTCCACCTTTCAATATCAGCTATAGAGGGTAGAATTTTTCTCCCCGAAAATAGAGGCGAGCTCTAGCAATCCTCGTTGGGGACCTTGCCCCATTCCCTTGACGATTCCTTGACGACGATGACGACAATGACACCACGAACGATGACACAGACAATGACGACCGCGACTTGAGAACCCCCTTTCCTCATCTTACCCGTGGCTGGTTCTGACCAGCATGCCCCCCCCCCCTAGGTAAATAAATAAATAAAAAAAAAAAAATAAATAAATAAACAAATAAATAAATTGCAATTAGAGTCTACCTACTCAGTTATATAACTGATTTTCAGTGGGGGACAGTAAAAAATAAGAGTAAATAAATAAAAGTGGTGCATTATGACCTAACGGTTGACGCGTCCTAAATAATAAAATAAAATAATGGTTATATTCCGTACGATGGCTGCGACGTTGACGGTTGACGCGCCCTTAATCCAACTAAACTTTAAAAAAACTTTTTTAAACTTAACAATCAATGTAATCTTCAAACACACCCATTATATTACAACATCACAGGCGGCGCAATATGATCTAACCGGTTGAAGCGCCCGATAGTTTCTCACGTCGTCATGTTATGCCTTAGTTGCCGCGCCCCTCCCGTCTGGGCCTGGGGTGGAATTGGCCCAGAGCATGGCTCTGCTAATCGTAAAAGGCGATTGAAGAGAAAAAGTTCACCTCGCAAACATCAGCTAGTAAGAGCAAAGTATCTTACTCCCCGAAACTAGAGGCGAGCTTTGGCAATCGTCGTCGGGGACCTTGCCCTCTTCCCTTGACGGCCCCCCGGCGACGGTGACAATACACAACGATCGATGACAAAGACGATGACGACCGCGACGTGAGAAACCCCCCATCCTCCCCTTTCCCGTGGCTGGTTCTGTCTAGCATGAGCCCTTCCCCCCCCCCCCCCCTTAGGCTAGAGTGGTGCATTATGACCTAACGGTTGACACGTCCTTAATCCAAATAAACCAAAACAAAAAGGATGGGTAGTATTTTACTCCCCGAAACAAGAGGCGAGCTCTGGCCGTCTGGGCCCGGGGTAAAATTGGCCCAGAGCATGGCTCTGCTAATCGTAAAAGGCGATTCAAGAGAAAAAGTCCACCTCGCAAACACCAGCTAGTATGAAGGGTAGTATTTTACTCCCCGGAAATAGAGGCGAGCTCTGGCAATCGTCGTCGGGGACCATGCCCCCTTCCCTTGACGACCCCTCGACGACGATGACGACAATGACACCACGAACGATGACGAAGACAATGACGACCGTGACGTGAGAACCCCCCTTTCCCCCCCTACCCGTGGCTGGTTCTGACCAGCATGGGCTCCTCCTCCCCCCTCCCCTCTAGGTTAGAGTGGTCTTTTATGACCTAACGGTTGACGCGTCCTTAATTTCAATAAACCAAAAAATCCTTTTCAGTTTAAAAACTGATTTACAAAGGACAACTTACAAAGTAGGCCCTACCTAAAGTAAGATGATAAGTTTGCGGCCCTAAACTTAAACCTTAATTGAAGTTACTTTTATGTTCATCTTGAGATTAGCAAGTTTAGTCTCTCAAAGAAATATCTCGGATTTTACTAACATTAGGGGGTGAATTCATCTGTTCAAACCTTCCCCGACCCACCTCGCACTTCAAGCGTTTATTCAATTAATGTGTCACAAACTAAGTGGCAATGACTATATGGACGCAACGTAGCCCCAAGCTCGTTCATATAACAGCTCCAGTAAAATTCATCTACGTGTTTGACATTTCATTCGTACCAATTAGTTATTAACTTACTAAAAACTACCCCCCGTCTGGGCCCGGGGCAGAATTGGCCCAGAGCATGGCTCTGCTAATCGTAAAAGGCGATTCAAGAGAAAAAGTTCACCTCGCAAACATCAGCTAGTAAGAGGGGAGAATATTTCTCCCCGAAACTAGAGGCGAGCTCTGGCAATCGTCGTCTGAGAACACGTCCCCTTACCTTGACGACGATGACAATGACACAACGAACGATGACAAATACGATGACGACCGTGACGTGAGAAACGCCAAATTCCTCCCCTTACCCGTGATTGGTTCTGACAGCATGGGCCTCTCCTCCCCATATCCCATAGGCTAGAGTGGTGCATTATGACCTAACGGTTGACGCGTCCTTAATAAAAATTAAAAAAAAAAAAAAGCAATATGACGTAACCGGTTGAAGCGCCCTAGCTTCTTACGTATTCTAGAGTCGCGACTACGCTGGCAAGATATGCCTTCTAGTCGTCTCCCATTGACTGCAACAAAGCTCACACTCTACAGTTATTTACTACAACAAGATAATAAGAGAATACCAGGGTTACGTAACTCTTATCACCAGCTTCTTATCTTGTCAACATAAATAAGTTTTACATAGAACTGATAATCATATTGTAATATTGTCGCACTTTGGAGTTTTAACACTTGAAATATGTTTTGAGCGTGTTGGAACACTCCGCAGTGCAAGTATTGTAACATGTGATGTAGCGCACACCGTACATTACAAGTAAGCAGAATGTAACAAATATGACGCCTTGCGCACCCATTTGATCTCGCCCAATCCTTTGAAGAACTTAGCTATCATTCATTTAATAACGGCGACAAATGTTCTAAATTTCTAATTTATTTAACAAAATAAATTCACATTTATGCACATTTCCTTGATTGATTTATTTTCATTCAAATAAATCACTTTTCTTTTTCTAGTACTATCAACATTATCACTTTCTTTCCTTTTATAACCCCCGTCTGGGCCCCCCGCCTGGGCCCGGGGTAGAATTGGCCCAGAGCATGGCTCTACTGATCGTAAAAGGCGATTCAAGAGAAAAAGTCCATCTCGCAAACATCAGCTAGTAAGAGTGGAGTTTATTACTCCCCGAAACTAGAGGCAAGCTCTGGCAATCGTCGTCGGGGACACCTCCCCCTTCCCTTGACGACCTTCCAGACGACGATGACAATGACACAACGAACGATGACAAGGACGATGACGACCGCGACATGAGAAACCCCCCTCCTCCCCTTACCCGTGGCTGGTTCTGACCAGCATGGGCCCCTCCTCCCCACCCCCTTAGGCTAGAGTGGTGCATTATGACCTAACGGTTGAGTTGAGGTTGACGCGTCCTCATAATTGCATATTAACTATTGACGCGCCCCTAAACCGTATAATTAAGATTACGATACAAAGATCTATAAGGATTTAAATTTAAAAAAAAATACTTGTGTGAAATCACGGCCTTGTAGTTAATAACAGAACTACATCACTCGTAGGTAGAATATTGCGCAGTGTGCACTTCAACTGGCGTAGGAATCATGAAACTTTCCGTTAATAAGGCGGTGGCGAAAGCATTGTTACAGAATGATGCACTTTCTTCTGTTTGTTTTCTTGTAGGTTTGAGAAAGACGCGTTCATGTACGAGATACTGTTTTGAATAACACAATGTACAATTGAAATATTTATTGGAAATATAGTATACATTGTGTGGATATAAAATGTTACTGCGATATCGGAGCAAAGAAAGGTTTGAGAGAAACTTTGTTGAAAGTTGTATATAGGCATACGACGATCAGAGCAATGTCTTTAGCATTGGTATTTTTCAGTCGCCATTCATTGCAATTTATTGTAGGGCCAAGAGCTGCTTATCTGTTATCTTACACCCCTTTCATCCCCGTGACTGGTTCTGTCCAGCACGGGTCCGTCCTCTTAACATCCCCTACCTAAGAGTTGACGCGCTTTTAATCCAATAAACTTTATTTTTAAACTTTAAACTATTGTTATCTTACGATATCACAGGGAGCGCAGCATGTCCTAACCGGTTAAAGTGCCCTAGTTTCTCACGTCGTCGTCACCCCCCCCCCCCCCCCCCTCCCGCCTGGGCCCGGGGTAGAATTCGCCCAGAGCATGGCCTACTAATAGTGAAAGGCGAATTAAGAGAAAAAGTCCACCTCGCAAACATCAGCTAGTAAGAAGGGTAGTATATTACTCCCCGAAACTAGAGGCGAGCTCTGGCAATCGTCGTTGGGGACACCTCCCAATTCCCTTGACGACGACCACGACGTGACGTGAGAACCCCCTTCTCTCCCTTTACCAGTGGCTGGTTCTGACCAGCATGGCCCCACCCTAGGCTAAAGTGGTGCAATATTACCTAACGGTTGACGCGTCCTTAAATCAAATAACCAAAAACCCTTGACGACCACCCCGACGAAGATGACAGTGACATCAAGAACGATGACAAAGACAATGACGACCACGACGTGAGAACAACCCCTTTTCTCCCCTTACCCGTGGCTGGTTCTGACCAGCATTGGCCCCTCCTCCCCATATCCCCTAGGCTACAGTGGCGTATATTGACCTAACGGTCGACGCGCCGAAACTAGTCTGGTACCGACGCAAGACCTCATTGCGTGCTAGCGTGGAGCCGAGCCAACTGCCAAGTAAAGAAGATCAAACCTAAATGTATCACTATATATCGAGTTATTTTATTTCTCACCAAGGTTCCATCTCATCTTGCGTAATATCACTATCATTTTTGTGTTTGTAAATCAACCAATAAACGAATTCTCCGTCAAAAACCATCTCGACCCTTGGACGCCGCGATCTAATTCTAGGCCGACGCAAATATTTGATCAAAACAAACTGAAGCAATCTTTGAGATAGTAGACGTACGTAAAAATATCCTCGGAGAACCACTCAAGTGTTTATTCTTAAAATCAAAACCAACATTTAGATATAGATTTTGTCAATAATTGAAATTAGTTCCTTCATATAATTTTATAGATAGTCCCGGATAATAGAAGCGAGTCTGGCATTCTTCGCCGTAGGAGCCCCCGTCTGGGCCCGGAAAAGAATTGGCCCAGAGCATGGCTCTGCTAATCGTAAAAGGCGATTCAAGAAAAAAGTCCACCTTGCAAACATCAGCTAGAAAGAGCGGAGTATCTTACTCCCCGAAACTAGAGGCGAGCTCTGGCAATCGTCGTCGGGGACCTTGCCCCCTTTCCTTGACGACCCCCCGGCGACGATGACAATGACACAACGAACGATGACAAAGACGATGACGACCGCGACGTGAGAACCCCCCTTCCTCCCCTTACCCGTGGCTGGTTCTGACCAGCATGGGCCCCTCCCCCCCCCCCCCCTAGGTTAGAGTGGTGCATTATGACCAAACGGTTGACGCGTCCTTCCAAATAAACCAAACCAACCGGAATTCGAATCACGGGTCTCCCACATTCCATTGTCACACAGTCCATTGTCCACAATCCATTGGTTGGGGCGGACTTTTTTTTTTTAATTTCTGAATTGTAAATAATAACAATTACACCTACGGGAGTGTTTCCCGACTATCCAAATCGAGAAAGTATTTTAATCCCCGAAACTAGAGGCGAGCTCTGGCAATCGGCGTCGGGGACCTTGCCCCCTTCCCTTGACGACCCTCTCCCCGTCTGGGTCCGGAGTAGAATTGGCCTAGAGCATGGCTATCATCACCATCATTTTATGTTCTTATATATATACACATCGAAAACATCATTAAACACACCATTAACTCATCTCATCAACTTTCATTATCACAGGTGGCGCAATATGACCTAACCGGTTGAAGCGCCCTATAGTTCCTCACGTCGTTGTCGCGTATGGATGTTGAAAAATGACAGTAGGGCTGTCTATGTAAGCTTTATTGAGAGCTTTTCAAAGTTTCATCCCCCGTCTGGGCCCGGGGTAGAATTGGCTAGAATTGGCTGCTAACCGTAAAAGGCTATTCAAGAGAAAAAGTCCACTTCGCAAACATCAGCTATAGTAAGAGGGGAGTATATTATTTCCACGTCAGCTAGAAAGAGCGGAGTATCTTACTCCCCGAAACTAGAGGCGAGCTCTGGCAATCGTCGTCGGGGACCTTGCCCCTTCCCTTGACGACCCCCCGGCGACGATGACAATGACACAACGAACGATGACAAAGACGATGACGACCGCGACGTGAGTAACCCCCTTCCTCCCCTTACCCGTGGCTGGTTCTGACCAGCATGGGCCCCTCCTCCCCCCACCCCCTTAGGCTAGAGTGGTGCATTATGACCTAACGGTTGACGCGTCCTTAATCCAAATAAACCAAAAAAACCCGAAACTAGAGGCGAGCTCTGGCAATCGTCGTCGGCCGATGACGACAATGACACCACGTACGATGAAAAAGATGATGACGACCGCGACGTGAGAAACCCCCGTTCCTCCCCTTATCCGTGGCTGGTTCTGACCCCCTCCTCCCCCTATATCCCCTAGGCTAGAGTGGTGTATAATGACCTAACGGTTGACGCGTCCTTAATCCAAAAAAAAGTTTCATATATGTCGGTAGCTTCCTGGCCGAGCGAATATAGCCATGTTGTGCCAACTGCCAAATGTGTCCTATGTTAACTTCTTCTAAAACACTTAAAACCACGTCCAAAATACGTATTTAAAAAATGCCACCTGCGGCTAGGGTGGCCAACTTATCAGAAATGGAATTCAGTACATGTGACCGGTAACCGGGGGCAGATATTTTCTAGGACAAAAATACGATATTGAATTATATACTACAATTCTGAAATTTAAAAGTCCGCCTCAACCGGGAATCGAACCACGGATCTCCCGCATTCCAGACAGGCGTCTTAACCACTAGACCATACATTTTAACCTATGAATTGTAGTTGCATTACACATCTGAATGGATGGAACAGTATACTGCAACGAATATCTGCTGCCTTTGAACTGACCACCAATCATTAATTATAATGTCATTACCTTATACGCAGGTATGAGCGAGGGTTTACTTCTCGATTTGTTTAGTCGGGAAACACTCCCGTAGGTGTAATTGATATTATTTACTACAATTCTGAAATTAAAAAAGTCCGATCAAAACCACTAGACCATCAGGACGGGTACATTTTAACCTCTGAATTGTAGTCATTATACAGAATTGTAGTAAATAATATCAATTACACCTACGGGAGTGTTTCCCGACTACGAATCGAGAACGATATTGAATATCAGAAATATCTAAAAATGAACAACTTCTTAAATCTTATTATATCAATAGTATGATGAGGTAATAATAATTGTGGAAGAAGAAGGAAGAATTGCAAAGCATTTATTTTGTTATTTATTCACTTAGAAAACAATATTATCACCAAACACACCATTAACTCATATCATCAACTTTAACTTTAGAAAGATTTGCCATGAACATCAAAGGTTTACTTTGGTATTCACAGATGGCTCCAAAATTGACAACAAGGTTGGAAGTGCCTTTTATTGCTCCACCTAAACTGAACGTTTCAGGCTAAGCGACATGTGTTCAGTTTTCACTGCAGAGTTATTTGCCATCCGTGAAGCTCTTAAATACATTCTACGCTGTTGTTGTGGAGAATACCTTTTGTGTTCAGATAGCTTAAGTTCACTTCAAGCTATAAAACTCATGTATTCTAGTCATCATTTGGTACAAGACATCCAATTCTATTTAGAAAACTAACCTCTAAGGGATATATAATAGAGTTTTGCTGGATACCTGGACACGTGGGCATAGAGGGAAATGAACACGCTGATAGGGCTGCTAAGGAAGCTTCCCAGCGTCGCGACGTTGATTTCAATCTAGTTCCCGTTCCAGATGTCAAGAGTGGATACAAGCAAAGATTGTTGGATTTGCGACAAGCATCTTGGGATGTTTGCAAAATAACAAATTGCGTAGTGTGATGCCCACATTGACTAACAAAATTCGTCCACCTACGTCTCGACTCTCACGTAGAGAAGAGGTGGTATTGTCTAGACTTCGTATAGGGCACACACGCCTAACTCACGGATATCTCTTAACCAGAGAAAAGGTTATTCCCATATGTGACACATTGATGCCTTTACATCCCCGTCTGGGCCCGGGGTAGAATTGGCCCAGAGCATGGCTCTGCTAATCGTAAAAGGCGATTCAAGAGAAAAAGTCCACCTCGCAAACATCAGCTAGAAAGAGCGGAGTATCTTACTCCCCGAAACTAGAGGCGAGCTCTGGCAATCGTCGTCGGGGACCTTGTCCCCTTCCCTTGACGACCCCCCGGCGACGATGACAATGACACAACGAACGATGACAAAGACGATGACGACCGCGACGTGAGAACCCCCCTTCCTCCCCTTACCCGTGGCTGGTTCTGACCAGCATGGGCCCCTCCTCCCCCCCCCCCCCTTAGGCTAGAGTGGTGCATTATGACCTAACGGTTGACGCGTCCTTAATCCAAATAAACCAAAAAAACTTCTAGCAGAAAGCATATGCTAGCAGAATGTACCAAATATGATGCCTTGCGCACGCAATTTGATCTCTCCCAATCATATGAAGAACTTCTATCATATGATATCGGTGACAAACTTTCTAAATTTCTCATCCAAAGTATAATCTATTTAACAAACTTTAATTAACTTCATACACATTTCTTTAATTACTTTAATTTTATTCCCATACATAACTTTTGTTTTGCTATTACTTTCGTCATCATTATTTCTTTTGTTACTTATACACTTAGAAAACTCTTAAATAATAATAATAATAATAAACATCATAATAATAATAATCATAATCATAATAATAATAATAATAATAATAATAATAATAATAATAATAATAATAATAATAATAATAATAATAATTGTAATTGTAATTATAATAATAATAAAAATAATAATCAAACACACCATTAACTCATCTAGTCAATTGTCATAAACACAGGCGGCGCAATATGACCTAACCGGTTGAAGCGCCCTAGTTTCTCACGTCGTCGTCGTAAATAGGAGCGATTTGTAGACCGAATGTTTTTAAAGATGGCCGTCAGTATGACAGCTGAGCATACTAGCCTTTAACATCAAATGATTACTAAATTCCCTTATGCAATAACTTCTTATTGTGTCTGTTTGTTCATTCCCATGCTGCACAAGCTAAAACTATATCAAACAATCCAGTTAAATACTTTATTGCATTCAAAAAGCATAAATTAAAACGCCAAATCGCCATCTTGAATTAGATTTTCGACGCTTCAATATGCTACGCTCGCGCCTGTGCGGAGGTATTGGAGACTGCTAATCTAGCCTACTATAGGTGTTTAATATCTATGATCCTACCCACAGAGCTGACGTAATTTTAAGGGGAAGTACAGACTAGAGTTGTATTTTTATCCCGCAAGGTGCAGGCCCAGACATAACTCACTGACTGCAGCAGAAGCACTGGCTAAAAATACACTGCTCAATACAATGTAATTATAGGCGAGCGTTCGACTAGTGTTTCAAGTCTATTTTAGTGCTATAGTACGTTCAAGCTAGCAGGTGGCACTGCGCGCGTCAGTGGCGAGATATAGTACAATCACGTTTAGAAGAGGCACTGGAGAAGAAGTGCTATAGTACGTTCAAGCGAGCAGGTGGCACTGCGCGCGTCAGTGGCGAGATATAGTACAATCACGTTTAGAAGATAGATAGATAGATAAGGGTCTTTATTGTAAGGCGGGATTAAGGCTAGTGAAGCCTTATCTTCCATCCAACCTTATACTAATAATAATAATAATACATTTGATAATGAAGAGAACATTACATGATTATATAAAATATTGAAATAATACATTAAATACATTATGGTAGCATTATTGCAAAGTTAAAATTTTCTAGGTGTATAGTAATGTTATGCAAATTATGAATTTTGAATCGATTTATGCAAATCTTCAATAGTTTAAGAAACATTCATTCATCCATTCACACAAAAGTACAAAATTAATATAGCTTTAGACATTGTGTGCAGAAATACAGGTGAGCAGGCACTGGAGAAGAAGTGCTATAGTACGTTCAAGCTAGCAGGTGGCACTGCGCGCGTCAGTGGCGAGATATAGTACAATCACGTTTAGAAGAGGCACTGGAGAAGAAGTGCTATAGTACGTTCAAGCTAGCAGGTGGCACTGCGCGCGTCACTGGCGAGATATAGTACAATCACGTTTAGAAGAGGCACTGGAACCCCGTCTGGGCCCGGAGTAGAATTGGCCCTGAGCATGGCTCTGCTAATCGTAAAAGGCGATTCAAGAGAAAAAGTCCACCTTGCAAACATCAGCTAGTATAAGAGGGGAGTATATTATTCCCCAAAACTAGAGGCGAGCTCTGGCAATCGTCGTCGGGGACCTTGCCCCCTTCCCTTGACGACCCCCCGGCGACGATGACAATGACACAACGAACGATGACAAAGACGATGACGACCGTGACGTGAGAAACCCCCCTTCCTCCCCTTACCCGTGGCTGGTTCTGACCAGCATGGGCCCCTCCCCCCCACCCCCTTAGGCTAGAGTGGTGCATTATGACCTAACGGTTGACGCATCCTTAATCCAAATAAACCAAAAAACCTGGCGACCTTTTCTTGACAAATAAACCAAAAACCCCGACGACGATGACAATGACACAACGAACGATGACAAAGACGAGGACGACCGCAACGTGAGAAACTCCCCTTCTTCCCCTTACCAGTGGCTGGTTCTGACCAGCATGGGCCCTTCCTCCACATATCTCCTAGGCTAGAGTGGCGCATTGATCTAACGGTTGACGCGTCCTTAATCCAAATAAACACAAAAAAAACGATTCCCGCCATAGTCAGAAGTTTTTTAACTTCTGATTTGGCTTAAGTCCATCAGTTCTTGTCTTAGGAGTTTGTAAACGGTGACTTTGGAGCCGTCCTAGCAACGAAGCACCATAATAAATTCAGTTGTTCTGAATCGGCCTTGTTGATTCTGGCGTTGATCCGCGGGTGTTCGCACTGTCCATATCACTGATTGCTATATTTCCTATTAAAAATATCGATCTTTGGTTGGTTATCGCTCACTCGTCGATTGCGTCGGGGCCTACAGGGTTGGCTTGTTCGCTTTGATTTAAAGTCCCCCACTGAAAATCAGTTATATAACTGAGTGGGTAGACTCTAAATACATTTATTATTTATTATTCTTTACATGGACGTGAGAATCCTTTCCTCCCCCTATACCAGTGTCTGGTTCTGACCAGCTTTATATATATAAAGCCATATATATATATACATATATATATATATATATATATATATATATTATAATATATATACTATATATATATATATATATATATATATATATATACCAGCCCTCCCCATATCCCCTAGGCTTGAGTGGTGCATTATGATCTAACTGTTGACGCGCCCTTATTAAAAAAATCTCACACATCATTTACTCCCTTAAACAAAACTAAATTTGAATTCCTTTCGTGATATTTTTAATGTGAAATATGTCAGACACTTTGATAACAAACCATTGGCAACCCTTCCATGGAACGGGGTTAATGTGTAAACTTTTGTTTAATCTTATAGATTTTAATCTGCCAACATTTTTTAATTTTGTTTTTAGCAATAACCCGCCCTGGTCTACACCAGAGCCGATTATTCTATTCGACCTTTGTCGTTTTGATAAAAACTCTACTTGCGATACTGTATTCAAAATTAACTTTAGAAAGATTTGCCATGAACATCAAAGGTTTACTTTGGTATTCACAGATGGCTCCAAAATTGACAACAAGGTTGGAAGTGCCTTTTATTACTCCACCTTAACTGAACGTTTCAGGCTAAGCGACGTGTGTTCAGTTTTCACTGCAGAGTTATTCGCCATCCGTGAAGCTCTTAAATACATTCTACGTTGTCGTTGTGGAGAATACCTTTTGTGTTCAGATAGCTTAAGTTCACTTCAAGCTATAAAACTCATGTATTCTAGTCATCATTTAGTACAAATATCCAATTCTATTAAGAAAAACTAACCTCTAAGGGATATATAATAGAGTTTTGCTGGATACCTGACACGTGGGCATAGAGGGAAATGAACACGCTGATCGGGCTGCTAAGGAAGCTTCCCAGCGTCGCGACGTTGATTTCAATCTAGTTCCCGTTCCAGATGTCAAGAGTGGATTCAAGCAATGATTGTTGGATTTGCGACAAGCATCTTGGGATGTATGCAAATTAACAAATTGCGTAGTGTGATGCCCACATTGACTAATAAAATTCGTCCACCTACGTCTCGACTCTCACGTAGAGAAGAGGTGGTATTGTCTAGACTTCGTATAGGGCACACACGCCTAACATACGGATATCTCTTAACCAGAGAAAAGGTTATTCCCATATGTGACACATGTGATGTACCTTTAACCGTACATCATATGCTAGCAGAATGTACCAAATATGATGCCTTGCGCACGCAATTTGATCTCTCCCAATCATATGAAGAACTTCTATCATATGATAACGGCGACAAACTTTCTAAATTTCTCATCCATAGTTATCTATTTAACAAAATTAATTCACATCATACACATTTCTTTCTTTTCTTTATTTTCATTCTCATACATAACTTTTATTTTGCTATTACTTTCATCATCATCAATTTATTTTGTTATTTATACACTTAGAAAACAATCTAATCATCAAACATACCTGCATTAACTCTTCTTATTTACTTTCATTCACAGGCGGCGCAATATGACTTAACCGGTTGAAGCGCCCTAGTTTCTCACGTCGTCGTCGAATTCCTTGTTAATTCATAAAATTTTGGTCACTAAAAAATATTGTTTTAGTCAATAGTTTAGTTTTAGCCTACTATAATTAAAGTTAATTATCTATATAATTTTACTGTATAGCCTATCCCAGAGAAAATTTCAGAAAGCAAACAAACAATAAATTTAAATCACTTACTTACAATATCACAGGCGGCGCAATATGACTTCACCGGTTGAAGCGCCCTGGTTTCTCTTGTCGTCGATGTTTCTTTCTGTGTAGTATTGTTTCCCCCGTAACTAGAGGCGAGTTCTGGCAACCGTCATCGGGGACACCTCGAATTTCCCTTGACGACCTTCCCGACGACGATGACAATGACACATCGAATGATGACAAAGACGATGACGACCACAACGTGAGAACCCTCCTTTCCTTCCCCTACCCGTAACTGGTTCTGACCAGCATGGTCTTCTCCCCCCCTCCCCCCCTAGGCTAGAGTGGCGCATTATGATCGAACGGTTGACGCGCATTTAAATCAAATATACTAAAACTAGAGACACACAAAATCATCTTGATTATTTTATTGTATTGGCTCTCCCAGAAAAAGAATTGAATGGCCCTACTTACAATTCAAATGAGGTGCAAAATGACCTATCCTTGGTGAAGCGCCCTTGTTTTTTAATGTCGTCATAAAGTCTTCGACAACCCCCCGGCGACGATGACAATGACACTGACAAAGACGATGACGACCGCGACGTGAGAAACCCCCCTTCCTCCCCTTACCCGTGGCTGGTTCTGACCAGCATGGGCCCCTCCTCCCCACCCCCCTTAGGCTAGAGTGGTGCATTATGACCTAACGGTTGACGCGTCCTTTATCCAAATAAACCAAATTCAAGTTATTGAATTACAAATTCAGATAAACATACAACAAAAGACATCAAGATAACATGAAATTTTTAGAGTAACTAGCTTACCCGTCGCGCGTTGCTGCGACGTATGCCAGAAAACCTTACGGCGTCGAAGTCAATTCATTGGTGAGTCCTCTTTGCAGGCACCGATCACCACGTGGAAGAGTTTCAACAAAATGGATAGGATAGAAACCTTCCCCGTAAAAAAATAAATATATATACGTGCCAAGTTTCATGGAGATCGAATGATTGGTGTAGTAATGTATAAAGGTCAAACATACAGACTGACAGACATACATACATACATTCATTCGTTTTTATATTAAATAGATTGGCCCGCTAGCTATTTTACATTAGTGCAATGTTCATTCGAATCGTCTTCCGGTCAAAGTATCTAAGTTGATCATTCAAACTAGACGCAGCCAAGTAACTGCCGAACAACACCTGCTTCCTATACCCACATGGGACAACTCTAACCTCTGACCTTCCTTAGAATTCAGCCCATCTGTCCTTGTAAGCAATCACTTGGATGGTTTTCTAGTTAAAATGTCGTAAAGTTTTAACTCTCTTATATTATTCGGGTTGTGCAATATCCCTATCAACGTGGTTGGCCAATGATCGCAGTTTAAATTGATGCCGCCAAATGAATAAAGAAGATTCCTCTACAACGAAGATAGTGCCGAGAGATTTGCTAGGGGTATAAACTGAGGCTGGGAAAGTGACTGTCGTTTGTCGTGCATTTGTGGTCGACCAGGGAACTTTTCTGTCAATATCGTTGAAAGACTCGTGGAAATGCACATTTGCCAGTTAGCACATATAGCTATTCGCTCGGCCAAGATGCATACGACGTATATGAAACTTTGCAAAGTTGTCAACAAAGCATACATGAACAGACCTGTCGTCATAGATTATTAAAATTTTGTCTTCATTAGCCAGAAAAAAATCACGAATATAGTAAATTATTTCGTTTTTAACAAAATCAAAGTTCACGAAAACTAATATATTTTTAAATTATTTTAAAACAAAATTTGGAAAAGTGTTACTGCATAGCCCTATATTTCCACATTTGTGATAATATATGTTCAAAACTCCAAACGGGGACGCCTGTGGAGTCAGTCGGCAGAGCGAACACCCAATTTGCCTTAAACTCATGTCCTATGATGGCTTACTCTCTAAAATGCGGAACACACAAATCTCAAAGACATTTTCATTTTTTGTCCAAATAAATTATTTTTCTTTTGCTATATAACTATCATCTATTATCATTTTCTTTTCTTTTATGACTTAGAAAACAATATAATCATCAAACACACAATAAACTTATATAATTAACTTACAATATCACAGGAGGTGCAATATAACCTATAACGCTTGACGCACCCTTAAACCTAATAAACATCATCGTCGTCAGGGACCTTGCCCCCTTTCCTTGACGACCCCTCGACGACGAAGACGACAATGACACCACGAACGACGACGAATAAAATGATTACCGCGACGTGAGAACCCCCTTTCATCCCCTTACCCGTGGCTGGTTCTGACCAGCATGGGCTCCTCTCCTCCCCCTGAGGCTAGAGTGGTGCATTATGACCTAACGGTTGACGCGTCCTTAATCCAAATAAACCAAAAACCATCAACACCATGTTGTTCATAGACGTGCAGGCTCGGTTGATACGCCCTTTAACAAAAAAATAATAAGTAAATGCTTGTGCAACGTAGAGGTCACAGCAAGTATATTATTCTACTAGTTCGCTAAAAACAGTCTGTGCTCGCCTGAGCCCCGTCTGGGCCCGGAGTAGAATTGGCCCAGAGCATGGCTCTGCTAATCGTAAAAGGCGATTCAAGAGAAAAAGTCCACCTCGCAAACATCAGCTAGTAAGCGGGGAGTATATTACTCCCCGAACCTAGATGCGAGCTCTGGCAATCGTCGTCGGGGACTTTGCCCCCGTCCCTTGACGACCCCCCGGCGACGATGACAATGACACAACGAACGATGACAAAGACGATGACGACCGCGACGTGAGAAACCCCCCTTCCACCCCTTACCCGTGGCTGGCTCTGACCAGCATGGGCCCCTCCTCCGCCCCCCCCCTTAGGCTAGAGTGGTGCATTATGACCTAACGGTTGACGCGTCCTTAATCGAAATAAACCAAAATCGTTCTGACAAGCATGGGCCGCTCCTCCCCATATCTCCCCGTCTGGGCCCGGGGTTGAATTGGCCCAGAGCATGGCTTTGCTTATCGTAAAGGCGATTCAAGAGAAAAAGTCCACCTTGCAAACATCAGCTATAGTATGAAGGGTAGTATTTTATTCCCCGAAAATAGAGGCGAGCTCTAGCAATCATCGTCGGGGACCTTGCCCCTTTCTCTTGACGACCCCTTGACGACGATGACGACAATGACATCATGAACGATGACGAAGTCAATGACGACCGCGACGTGAGAACCCCCTTTCCTCCCCTTACCCGTGGCTGGTTCTGACTAGCATAGGCCCCTCCTCCCCACCCCCCTTAGGCTAGAGTGGTGCATTATGACCTAACGGTTGACGCGTCCTTAATCGAAATAAACCAAAATCGTTCTGACAAGCATGGGCCGCTCCTCCCCATATCTCCCCGTCTGGGCCTGGGGTTGAATTGGCCCAGAGCATGGCTTTGCTTATCGTAAAGGCGATTCAAGAGAAAAAGTCCACCTTGCAAACATCAGCTATAGTATGAAGGGTAGTATTTTATTCCCCGAAAATAGAGGCGAGCTCTAGCAATCATCTTCGGGGACCTTGCCCCTTTCTCTTGACGACCCCTTGACGACGATGACGACAATGACATCATGAACGATGACGAAGTCAATGACGACCGCGACGTGAGAACCCCCTTTCCTCCCCTTACCCGTGGCTGGTTCTGACCAGCATGCCCCCCCCCCACCTTGGTTAGAGTGGTGCATTATGACCTTACGGTTGACGCGACTTAAATAAACAAAAAAAAATCCTCCCCATATCCCCTAGAGTGGTGCAATATGTCCTAACTGGTTGAAGCGCCATAGTTTCTGTGTTCTCTTCAATTGTATTTGTTTGTTGTCTGTTTCTTCTACAAACTGCAAAAGTCAACGTATTGTTATGCGCCTCTTCGAACGTCTCACAATACAGGAACAGCTGTTTCAAATTCCTAGGTCCCCATCTTCTTAACTTAACAGTCTCCCAAGCAACAAAGTCACTTGTGATGTTAGGCCAGGTGATTGTCAGTTAGATTGATTGGGATCTTTTTCGAGAGTTCTTAAATAAACCTGACATCAATTCGTACAGGCGTCTGTGAAATACGCTAGATCGTTTAACCACTCGAACAAATAATAGACAAATATGTTTTGAAGTCGTAGGATTTAATATGATAAATACGATGATGACCGCGAAGTGAGAACCCCCCCCCCCCCCCTTCCCTAACTCTGGCAGGTTCTGACCAGCATTGGCCCTTCCTTCCCATATCCCCAATATGCTAGAGTAGTGCATTATGGCTCAACGGTTGAAGTGTCCCTATTCAAAATAAACCAAAATTAATATACTCGTCGAGTCCGATGGAAAAAATTGTCACAGAGAATGGTTATGCTGATAGTAAATTGCGAGGAAAGAGAATAAGTCTATCTCACAATCATCAGCTGGTAAGTAGGAAAGTATATTATATTACTCCCCGAAACTAAAGGTGTACTCTGGCAATCGTCGTTGGGGACCTTTCGCCCTTCCTTTGACGACCCCTCGACGTCGATGACGACAGTGAAACCACGAACGATGACGAAGACAATGATGACTACTACGTGAGAACCCTCCCCTAACCGTGGCAGGTTCTGACCAGCATGAAATTCTCCTCCCTAAGCCCCCCTATAGCCACTGGAGCAGTGGCACATTATGACGTAAAAAAATAAAAATAACGGCGCCCTTAAACTTAATGAATAAAAAATCTCACGTCTTTCTTCATTGAACTTTACTGCGATGGCATGTTTTAAATAATAAATCTAACCATATCACCTGCGTGAGACTTCTTTGTCTCGGAGCCAATGAGCACTTGGCAAGAAAGACACGCTATCTCCAGAGCACTTGGGCCGTATTAAGATTTATTGATAATAAATCCACGACTCTTCAGAGTGTTTGACCTTGGGAAAGTATTCTTCAATGGAGTTGTCTGGCGCTTGGTCGAGGAGGACGGTGATAGTGTCACGGCTCTCATCGCGACCTGGCCATACTCTCCCGACTGGGCCCGGGGTAGAATTGGCCCAGAGCATGGCTCTGCTAACCGTAAAAGGCGATTCAAGAGAAAAAGTCCACCTCGCAAACATCAGCTAGTATGAAGGGTAGTATATTACTCCCCGAAACTAGAGGCGAGCTCTGGCAATCGTCGTCGGGGACCTTGCCCCCTTCCCTTGACGACCCCTCGACGACAATGACACCACGAACGATGACAAAGACAATGACGACCGCGACGTGAGAACTTCTTTTCCTCCCCTTACCCGTGGCTGGTTCTGACCAGCATGGACCCTTACTCCACATATCCCCTAGCTTAGAGTGGTGCATTACGACCTAACGGTTGACGCGTCCTTAATCCAAATAAACCAAAAAATCTCACGTAGAGAAGAGGTGGTATTATCCAGAATTCGAATAGGCCACACACGTCTTACTCACGGAAAAAAGTTGTTCCCAGATGTGACACATGCGATGTATCTTTAACCGTACATCATAAGCTAGCAGAATGTTCCAAATACGATGCCTTGCGCACACAATTTGATCTCTCCCAATCATATGAAGAACTTCTATCACATGATAACGGCGAAAAACTTTCTTAATTTCTAAAGTCCCCGTCTGGGCCAGGGGTAGAATTGGCCCAGAGCATGGATTTGCTAATCGCACAAGGCGATGCAAGAGATAAAGTCCATCTCGAAAATATCAGCTAGTAAGATGGGTAATTTTTACTCCTCGAAACTAGAGGCGAGCTCTGGCAGTCGTCGTCGGGGAACCCCACTCCTTCCCTTGACGACTTCTCCAACGACGACAACCATGACGACACGAACGGTGACAAAGACGATGACGACCGCGACTTGAGAACCCCAATTCCATCAAATATCCCCTAGGCTAGATTGTTGCATTATGACATAACGGTTGACGCGCCCTTAATCCAAATAAACCTAATTGTCATCCAAAAAAATCTATTAAACAAAATTTAATTCATATCATACACATTTCTTTATTTCCATGTCAATAAATAACTATTGTTTGCTATTACTATCATCGTGCACCTTCATTTTATTTTCTTATATATACACTTAGAAAACAATATAATCATTTAACACACCAATAACTCATCTCACTATCAATATCACAGGCGGCGCAATATGACCTAACCAGTTGAATCACCCTACTTTCTCACGTCGTCATCTGATGGGTTAATTATTTTTAATGCTGTGAAATAACCCCGAAAAACAAAAACTCGTCAAACATTGACACCATTTTCGCCTGTTTGCACAAAATAATATTTAACTTATGAAGGGCCAAAAGAGCCGCCAACGTCATTGGCGCTCAATTTTTCAATAGCCCGTCTGGGCCCGGGGTAGAATTGGCCCAGAGCATGGCTCTGCTAATCGTAAAAGGCGATTCAAGAGAAAAAGTCCACCTCGCAAACATCAGCTAGAAAGAGCGGAGTAGCCCTACTCCCCGAAACTAGAGGCGAGCTCTGGCAATCGTCGTCGGGGACCTTGCCCCCTTCCCTTGACGACCCCCCGGCGACGATGACAATGACACAACGAACGATGACAAAGACGATGAGGACCGCGACGTGAGAAACCCCCCTTCCTCCCCCTACACCTGGCTGGTTCTGCACCAGCATGGGGTCCCTCCTCCCCCCCCCCTCCCCCCCCTTAGGCTAGAGTGGTGCAATATGACCAAACGGTTGACGCGTCCTTAATCCAAATAAACAAACAAAAAAAAACTGAACGGAAACGAGAATCGCAGACGCACCGCCCCAATGTTTGCAGGTCCAGTAACGTTAGTTACTATCCTAAGTCCATGATCAAACTCTTTCATCTCATCAACTTTCAATATCACAGGTGGCGCAATATGACCTAACGTAAACGGTTAAAGCGCCCTAGTTTCTCACGTCATCGTCACATATTTCACATGGTATCTGGCCCGGGGTAGAATTGGCCCAGAGCATGTCTGTACTACTCGTAAAAGGCGATTCAAGAGAAAAAAGTCCACCTCGCAAACATCAGCTAGTATGAAGGGTAGTATTTAACTCCCCAAAAATAAAGACGAGCTCTGACAATCGTCGTCAGGGACCTTGCCCCCTTCTCTTGACGACCCCTCGACGACGATGATGACAATGACACCACTTACGATGACAAAGACAATGACGCCCGCTGCGTGAGAACCCCTTTTTCCTCCTCTTACCCGTGGCTGGTTCTGACCTATGACCTAACGGTTGACGCGTCCTTAATCCAAATAAACCAAAAAAACAAAACCCTTTCCTCCCCTTACCCGTTGCTGGTTCTGACCAGCATAGGCCCCTCCCCCCCCCCCCCAAGGTAAGTTTGGTGCATTATGACCTAACGGTTGACGCGTCCTTAATCCAAATATACAATCAAAAACAATCAAACAATCCAAATTTCTCATCCAAAGTAATCTATTTAACAAACTTTAATTAACTTCATACACATTTCTTTAACTTTAATTTTATTTCCATACATAACTTTTGTTTTGCTATTACTTTCGTCATCATTATTTCTTTTGTTACTAGTACACTTAGAAAACTATTAAATAATAATAATAATAAACATCATCATAATAATAATAATAATAATAATAATAATAATAATAATAATAATAATAATAATAATAACAATAGTAATAATAATAATAATAATAATAATAATAATAATAATAACAATAGTAATAATAATAATAATAATAATAATAATAATAATAATAATAATAATAATAATAATTAATTTTTTTTTTTTTTTTTTTTATTATATAATAATATTACATGCATTTTTTACAAAAAAACAATTTGACATCGTTGTCCACAAAGCCACATAGCGGCTTGTCTGTGGATTATGAAACATATTATATTGTACATGGATCAGACAGACTTAATTAAATTTTAATTTTATTACACAAATAATGTTCATAGGCTAAATTAAAACTGAAATAAATAATTATACAACAACGAGAATACGACTTTACAATACTGAAATATACTAATTGAATTTGATATGACAGGCGAGAACATTCTTACATGATAAAAATCGTGACTGTATAACAAAGAAATAGTTTTTTAAATTAATTAAATTAAAATGATTTATAAGTTAATCAATAGGCCTATCAATGGAACAAAGTAAGTAAATTTTAAGTTTATTTTTAACCTCACTATACGATTGCAAATCTTTCATATCCTCTGGTAATTGATTAAACGTATGCGGAAAGGAATACTCAAGAGTTCTCTGGCCGTACTTATTGACGTATTCTGGAATATCAAAGTTAGTTTTTAACATAAATCTTGTATTATATTGATGCTCATTGCGTGAATTTTGTAGATGTCACTAAAATAATATTTAACCAAAAGGCGAAATCGATACAGTAAAGAAACAGGCAATAAAAAGCAATATGTGTACAAGTCATGTGTATGGAAAACGATTGTGTTTTTACTTTCAGGGATAATGAGTTTTAACATTTTATTTTGCAACACTTGAATGGGTTTAAGTGAATGTTACTCGCATTGCCCCATGCTAATAGACCATAAGAAATTATTGATTCTGCCAAGGAGATATAAACAGTTCGCAAGGTAGTATAAGGCAAAATATATTTTAATTTATATAATTGAAATGCGCAACTTCTAAGCTTTTTGCAATATAATAATAATAATAAATAATAATAATAATAATAATAATTATTGATTCATAGCAGTTGTCGAAAAAGTTTGCCCCGACTGGGATTCGAACCAGAACCTCCGGCTTAACGTGCCATAGCTCTACCAATTAAGCTACCGGGACCACAGAACAAATCTTTAGGAAACTGCTATTTGTTGTGACTGTTGACTTCATGACATACAACAAACTTTTTCGACAACTGCTATGAATCAATAACTATGTCCTTAAAGCGGGCTTATGCTTAAAAAACCATATATTCAATAATAATAATAATAATAATAATAATAATAATAATAATAATAATAATAATAATAATAATAATAATCAAACACACCATTAACTCATCTAGTCAATTGTCATAAACACAGGCGGCGCAATATGACCTAACTGGTTGAAGCGCCCTAGTTTCTCACGTCGTCGTTGTTTTTTATTGTTACACTCGGGGTAGAATTGGCCCAGAGCATGGCTCTGCTAATCGTAAAAGGCGATTCAAGAGAAAAAGTCCACCTCTAAAAAATCAGCTAGTAAGAAGGGCTAATTTTTACTCCTCGAAACTAGAGGCGAGTTCTGGCAACCGTCGTCGGGGACACCTCCCCTTCCCTTGACGACCTCCCCGACGACGATGACACTGACACAACAAACGATGACAAAGACGATGACGACGTGAGAAACTGCCCCTCCTCCCCTTACCCGTGGCTGGTTCTGACCAGCATCAGCATGGGACCCTCCTCCCCACATCCCCTAGGTTAGAGTGGTGCGTTATGACCTCACGGTTGACGCGTCTTGAATCCAAGTAAAAACAAAATGTATTGTTATACGTCTTCCATGGCTGAACCTGTCTCAATCCACATCATTGTCATTCGACCATTTGTCATTTTGTCTCACATTTTCAAACGACTCAATTCATCTTTTTCTTCTTCTTTGTCACTTGGTTCGATGATGTTGACAACTTCACGGTGCTACCTTCCTGAAGGAGATTCATCGCGGCTAATACAAACTGGAGCTAACTTCAAAGAGCGGTGACATTGACTTCTTGGCTGCGAGTGACGACAGACTGACAAAGAGTCGCGCGCCTCTGTCTCTGCTTAACACTTGGGGGAATCTTTCAGACTAAAGATTCGCACAATTCAGTGTCAGCACGTTTACGCAACGACATTTAATTAATATGCTAGACTCTTTGTATGGCGGTGGGACGCGTACCAATATGAAGCCATCATGAAAGGGGAAATCAAACGTCTAAATGTACTGAAATTTGTGAATATTTATAAACAGACGGCGGTGCTCGTCCAAAGACGATGACGACCGCGACGTGAGAAACCCCCCTTCCTCACCTTACCCGTGCTGGTTCTGACCAGCATTGGCCCCTCCTCCCCCCCCCCCCTTAGGCTAGAGTGGTGCATTATGACCTAACGGTTGACGCGTCCTTAATCCAAATAAACCAAAACCATCCGCTCAACAACAAACACAACAAATATGGAAAATATCTACTATTTTTTAATAAATTTCCACTTAAAAATGGCTTCTAATCGGCAAGCTAGCGCTCGGAGTAAAGGATAGGAGACTGAGCGTCTAGCGGTTTGCTATGCAAAGCTTATTTATATCATTGGTTTCACGCGTGTTATCCGCGTTAAGCCATTGTGTTGGTGTCTCCTTTTATTTTATTTTTAACCAGCTTGTGTAGAAACTATTAATTAAATCACTGCAAGACATAAAACATTTATTTTCATTTTAAATTTCAATCTAATTCCTCTGTTAGGGCCCGGGAGAGAATTCGGCGCAGAGCATAGCTCTGCTAATAATAAAAGGCGAGTAAAGAGAAAAAGTCCGTCTTGCAAACATTAGGTCGTAATTATATGGAAGTATATTACTCCCTGAAATTATGGGCGAGCTCTGGCGGTCGTCGTCGGGGACCACTTCCCCTTTCCCTTGACGACCTCCGACCTCCCCAACGAAGATGACAAATTCGATGACGACCGCGACGTAAGAACCCCCCTTTCCTCCCGCTTCCCCTGACTTGTTCTGACCAGCCTGGCCCCTCCTCCCCATATCCCCCAGGCTGGAGTGGTGCATTTTCACCTAACGGTTGACACGTCCTTAACTAAATAAACTTTTAAAACCAAACACATAACAAACTCATTTCAATAATTATTTCCAGTGACACATGCGGCGCAATATGACCTTCCCTGTTGAAGCGCCCCGTGGCCGGTTCTGACCAGCATGGGCCCATCCTCCCCATATCCCCCAGGCTGGAGTGGTGCATTGTCACCTAACGGTTGACGCGTCCTTAATCCAAAATAACTTTTAAAACCAAACACATAACAAACTCATTTCAATATTATTTCCAGTGACACATGCGGCGCAATATGACCTTCCCTGTTGAAGCGCCCCGTAGCTGGTTCTGACCAGCATGGGCCCCTCCTCCCCATATCCCCCTAGGCTAGAGTGGTGCATTATGACCTAACGGTTGACGCGTCCCAAATAAACCAAAAAAAAACTAGTTTTCTCGCGTCGTTGTTAATCACTACTAGGAAAACGCTAAAGTCCCGTCGCGTTGTTGAGCGAGCACGCGTACGTGCAACACGACCCGAGTACGACATTCCCATATAGTCCTTTGCATAATGGGAATGTGGGTATAAAATTTAGGGCAAAGGTTGACCTATATCACTAGAAGGTCTTGAAGAGACGATTCCGAATATCCATGATAGACCAGCAGCAGCGGCAGCTTTCTACCCAAAATTCAAGGTCAAAGGTCAAATTATTACTATTTTGATAAATTAATTTCTCATTGTTGCGATTTTTTTCTTTTTTCTTTTAATAAATTTAAGAATCGATTAAATTGTAAATAATCATGAAATATAGTAAAATTTAATATTTGACCTTTTATGACCCAAAATTAGGTCACAATTGCCAATTTTGTACAATATTGCATTTCTTCTACATTTTGGTGACGTTTCATGTTAACATCCATTTTTATCAGATACAATAGCATCACACACATGTATTTGGGTGTAAGATTTGATTTAAAGCATGGCCAAGGTCATTGGGTCAGTCGTGGAAAGGTCAAATATGCTTAAAAATGTCGAAAATATCGAGTGGGTACTCTTAAGAAAGGAATTTTCAATGGATGCTACGACGAATGTGATATTGTTCAAAATAAGTATATATCAACGTTAACCTTCAAACTAGATAGTTTGAAACTTGACATTTGAACTTTAAGACGCAAAACTTTGCCACAAAATTGTTAATTTAAAAAAATACATTTTCTCATACGTTTTTTTACTACTTTACATTTATTTTTATGGAATACATAAGTATCTCACACATGTCTTTTGGTGTGTGCTCTGATTATAAATAAACATTGCCAAGATTATTAAGTTTTGGTCAGTCGTGAAAATGTCAAATATGCTTGAAAAAGATCGAAAATATCGAGTGGGTCACGAGTCATGATTCGATGTTATCACAACGGAGATGTCTTTGTCCTTTTCGGTGATTTTATAGTATATTAAACCGGTGTAGATATTATTTTGATGGATTTGCTGATCAAACCGAAATGCAATTCGATAGTTGGTAATGACAGCGAACAGAGTAGAAGAAATCACATGATTCACTAACATGGCATCAGCGTTTCAAGAAGCAGAGGGTTGCGCCCGCATCGACATTGTCTTTGATTTATAGAGTCTTCAATAAAAAAAACTTGGAACGATTTCGGAGGAGTACACCCAAATTCTCAAAGTTCAAGATGTCACCGCTGGGCACTGCATTTGTGACTGGAGAGGATTTCTCCAAAACTCTCATAATAAAACTAAGCAAATTTTTTTTTTTTTTAAGATTGGAAATCCGAGGAGAAGAGACAGAAACTTGGTACCAAGAGTCTTTTACGTTACTTGTGAAGAGTCTTTCGTGAAGATAGCCTCCATCAGCTGGCAGCCTTATCCTGAACTGAATTCCTCACAAGAAGAAGCTGACACTCGAATGCTGCTACATGCTAAGCATGCATCACTACAAGGCTACAAGTCAGCAAGCATTACATCTTCTGACACGGACGTGCTAGTTTTTACATATCTGTGCTTCGTTTCGCCATGTTCTCAAAGAGACGGAAAAAGAACAAAACACATTATACTGTGTTTCCAAGATTGCGAGCTCTGCCGGGACTCCATGCTTTGACAGTTAAAACGCTTCGCAAGAACATTGACTTTAGTGAAGATTTAAGTCAACTGGGCCATGATTGGACACTAAGACGTAAACTCCTAAACAAATCGAAGCATTTGTC
This sequence comes from Sweltsa coloradensis, assembly GCA_024449915.1. NCBI lineage: Eukaryota > Metazoa > Arthropoda > Insecta > Plecoptera > Chloroperlidae > Sweltsa > Sweltsa coloradensis. Next base: position 59,978 of record JAMZAV010000934.1, read on the forward strand.
TTCCGCTACGAACTGTTCAGAAGTAAGTGTGGTGAAGTTGACTCTGAGCGTTTACCACCTTGCTAAGACTGTTTTGTCTGCACACGTTTCGAGGGCAAATTATCAAGTTGCAGTTTGGTACAGATGTTTCGAACCACGTCCATCTGTTCCCGATCCAACGTCCCATGATGGAGGAGGAATGAGAGTGCTAAACTTACAGTGAAGTGGATGGAAGGACGTCCAGCTCCATTGGCAGTGATGGAACTGTTGGCATGCAATTGCCCAAGAGTCTGCTTGCTGCCGATTTGTGAGTGCCTCACAAACAAACTCACTTGCACAAACGCTTGTAAATTAAAAGATTGCACAAATTTTCAGTCAAATGAGGAATGCGGTGAAGAAAGTTTCGATGATTCGGATAGTGATGGCTGAATCTCCACGGACTCGGAAAGGAATTCGAATTATTAACTTTTTGTCAGCATTGCTTCACAACTAAATCCAGTAGACTGACGAGGACCTCAAGTTGGTTACATGCAGTAACAATGATCTCGACCTGATCTTTGTTGCTACCCCGGACATTGATGTACGCACAAATATTTATTGATGACTCATCGCATTTTCAATCTAATCACGCAGCGCTATCATGTAGATGTTTCAATGCCAATGCATAAAATGTTAGTGAATCATGCGATTTCATTTACTCTGTTCGCTGTCATTACAATTATCGAATTACATTTCGGTTTGATCAGCAAATCCATCATAATAATATCGACACTGGTGTAATATAAATGCTATAAAATAACCAAAAAGGACAAGGAGATCTCCGTTGTGATAACATCGAATCATGACTCGTGACCCACTCGATATTTTCGACCTTTTTCAAGCATATTTGACATTTTCACGACTGACCAAATAATCTTGGCAATGTTATTTATAATCAGAGCACACACAAAAGACATGTGTGAGATACTTATGTATTCATAAAATGAATGTGAAGTAGTAAATCATTAATCCAAACGTATGAGAAAATGTATTTTTTTTATATTAACAATTTTGTGGCAAAGTTTTGCGTCTTAAAGTTCAAATGTCAAGTTTCAAACTATCTAGTTTGGAGGTTAACGTTGATTATATTACTATTTGAACAATTCACATTCGTCGTAGCAATCCATTTGAAAATTCCTTTCTTTTAGAGTACCCACTCGATATTTTCGACATTTTTAAGCATATTTGACCTTTCCACGACTGACCAATGACCTTGGCCATGCTTTAAATCAAATCTTACACCCAAATACATGTGTGTGATGCTATTGTATCTGATAAAAATGGATGTTAACATGAAACGTCACCAAAATGTAGAAGAAAATGCAATATTGTACAAAATTGGCAATTGTGACCTAATTTGGGTCATAAAAGGTCAAATATTAAATTTTACTATATTTCATGATTATTTACAATTTAATCGATTCTTAAATTTATTAAAAGAAAAAAGAAAAAAATCGCAACAATGAGAAATTAATTTATCAAAATAGTAATAATTGACCTTTGACCTTGAATTTTTGGGTAGAAAGCTGCCGCTGCTGCTGGTCTATCATGAATTTTTGGAATCATCTCTTCAAGACCTTTCTAGTGATATAGGTCAACCTTTTCCCTAAATTTTATACCCACATTCCCATTATGCAAAGGACTAATAATGGTACATACCAATAAGTCTTGTCGATCAGAGAAACGGTGCGACCTGTACCGAAGCAGAAACAGAAAAAAACAACAGACTTCGAGCCATAAGAGTCAAGTGGAGGAGACGCTCCCTCAACAATCGAATTTAGCAAATGTTCTTTCTCTAATCTATAAATAAAACATTTCATGTTTATTGGCCTTCAATGAACTACATATATCGTTACTCGTAGTGTATTTCATGAATGATTTTCCTTGTTTTACATTTCTTTATCTAGTTGTTACCAATGCGAAGATTACACAATGGTGTTCCACTTTCATTGTTCCGATGTAAACCCCAACACACTGTAGAGTGAAAGATCTCCCACTTTGTCCCGTCGACTCCTAGATTACAGCGAACTGTTGTCGCGAGTCCTAGTAGTAATTTGTCCTGCTTGTTGACATCTCCGTGACTAACTAACTCGCAGAGATATTTCTCGTGGTTTTGTTTTCATTTTATATGCTAAACAGTTTGTTTATCTGTGATGATATTATATTCTCTACCCATTCCCGTCCCGACGTGAGCCCATACCAGTTGACTGGTTCTGGTCAGCATGGGATTTTCATCCCCATATCCCTTAGGTTAGAGTAGCGCATTATGACCTAACGGTTGACGCGCCCTTTATTATTGAACTATAAAAAAACTTTTATAAACTTCAAAAACAATATAATCTTCAAACACACTATAAACTAATTTCATTATCTTACAATATCACAGGAGGCGGATTATGACTTAACCGGTTGAAGCGCCCTAGTTTCTCACGTCGTCGTGAAGTGGGATGGCCTGATTCAGTCTTCCTTGGCCCAAGGTAGATTCGGCCCAGAGCATGGCTCTGCTAATCGTACAAGGCGATTCAAGAGAAAAAGTCAATCTTGCAAACATCAGTTTGAAACTAGAGGCGAGCTCAGGCAATCGTCGTCGGGGACCTTGCCCCCTTCCCTTGAGGACCTTCCTGCTGATGATAACAATGACACAACGAACGATGACAAAGACAATGACGACCGCGACGTGAGAATCCCCCTTTGCTCCCTCTTTTTATGGCTGGTTCTGACCCTTATTACCACCTACACCTCCTCCCACATCCCCTGGGCTTGAGTGGCGCATTATGACCTAACTGTTGATGTTGACGCGCTCTTAATTCAAATAAACTAAATTTTCTCACCACATCCCCTAGTCTAGAGTGGCTCATGATGATCTAACTGTTGATGCGCCCTTAATCCAATTGAACCAAAAAAAACTTTTATTTTTAGAAACAATATAAACAAAACCACCAAAACCTTTTAATTTAATTACAATACACAGGTGTCGCAATTGACCTAACGGTTGACGCGCCCTTGTTTCTCACGGTCGTAGTTTTTGTTTTGACAATCAACGAGCACCCCGTCTAAGTTTTGTCCCCCCGGGTTTCCCGGAGCCTAACTAACGCGCCACGTTCGTGCCCCTGCTCCCGCATCTTGGCCCCGGGACCTCGTTTAGTATTTTTATTTTGCCGATGCCAGCGACTGGAAGAAAACCCGGGGAGATCTCGCCGTTTAAAACAGAACGAAAGGGCAGATTTTTTGTGGAACGGAAATTTGAGGGGGCGACGTGAACTTTCTTTACACCGAGTTTTTTTACCTCGCTGGGCCCAAAAAAGAGTCATCGTACGTAAGTTCATCAGATTTAATACGGGTTTTTCCCGGTTAGAGAAGAGAATTTAAAAATCTACGCTGTTCTAATGAAAGTGATTTACAAACGGGACTGAAAAAGAAACGACGGAATGAAATCGTGTTTGGGGCCCCCCTTTTTCCCCCAAAGACCTACCGACTATGACGCGACCAAGAGACTAATTTTACTTTCCTTCCCTAACCCCTTTCCGGGTTTCCCCCTTGGGCCCGGGGGTTTAATGTGGCCAGAGCATGGGTTGCTAATCGTCAAGGCGATTCAAGAGAAAAAGTCCACCTCGCAAAACGCGGTAAGAGGGGAATAATTACTCCCCGAAACTAGAAACGAGCTTGGCAATCGCATCGGGGACACCCCCCACCCCCTTGACGACATCCCCCACGACGATGACCCTGACACAACGAATGGACAAAGACGATGACGACCGCGAGTGAGAAACCCCCCTTCCTCCCCTACCCGTGGTGGTTCGACCCGATGGGCCCCCGCCAAAATTTCCCCAAGCTAGTGGGGGCATTATGACCTATCGGTTGACGCGTCCTTTAAACCCAAAAAAACAAAAAAAAAATGCACAACGTCTAATCAGGTATTCTAACCCGAAAAAAGGTTTTTCCCGAGTGACACATGTGATGACCTTTAACCGTATATGCACAGAATGTACCAAAAAAATGCGCCTTGCGCACGCAATTTTTTTTTCCCAAAATGAAGAATTCTTTTTGATATTGGGGATAATTTTAAAATTTCTCATCCCCAAAGTAATTTATTTTTTAATCAAAATTTTAAGTCAAATCAACACATTCTTATTTTATTCAAATAAATAACTTTTGTTTTGCTATCTATCATCATCACATCATTTTTATTTTGTTACAAAACACTTTGAAAACAATTTATATCAAAAACATAATTAAATAATCTTATAACTCAATAGACCAACGGTTGAAGGCCCTAGTTTTTCACGCGTCGTGAAATTAGCAAGGAGAGGGGAGATTTACTCCCGAATCTAGAGGGGAGTCTGGCAATCTCTTGGGGGGGGCACTCCCCTTTCCTTGACGGACCTCCCAGGCATGACAAAAACAAACGAACGATGACAAAGACGATACGACCGCGACGTGAGAACCCCTTTCCTCCCCTTTCCCGTGGCGGTTTTGATCAGCAGGCCCCCCCACATATCCCTGGCCCTTTTTGGGTACAGTCCCGCTTTATGATTTACGGTTGATGCCCCTTTTAAATTTTAACGAATCAAAAACATAAAGTCAGCATTGCTCCCATTTTACATTGAGAGAGGTAAAAAAATTTTTATATATATAAAAAAAAAAAAAAAAAAAAAATATTTAGAGTCTCCCCCATCAGTATAAACTGTTTTAGGGTTTTAAAATATAAAAATAAAAAAACAAAATGATAATAAAAAGGGGCTTACAAAAAAAATATTTCAGTAAAATCAAAACTTTCCCTTTTTTTTTTCTTACTTAAAAACATGAAATTTCGAGTTGAGAACCCCCCCCCCCACCTTTCCTCTCCTCCCCAGGTTTTGTTTTTACCGCTGGGCCAACCTCTGTAAAGAGGGCGCAGGACCTAACGGATTGCAAGAATACCCATGAGGACTTTTTTAAAAAAATCTGCAAAAAGATCATTCATGTACGTATCCATTTTTTTTGGGCAAGTACCACTTTAAAAAAATAACGGGACGAGAAAATAAAAAAAAAAAAAAAACATCGCTAACCTTTAATTTTTTTTAATTTGTTGTTTTTTTAAAATTTTTCCCCGTCTTTGTTTGCCGGCGAAGTATTTCGCCTTGATTTCAAGCCAAGGCGTCGTCCACGCGCTGGCCCAGGCGCATCTTCTTTAATTTTTCCCCGGGGATTGTTGATTTTTATTTTCGAACAGTAGTTAGTTGTACTGGCTTTTCCCCGGGCCCCAGTCACCACATGACTGCGTCTCGGGAGCTCTTTGCTTTTGATTTGTTCTGCCTTATTCACAAAAATCCCCGAGGTTGCGTTCCTGTAAGTAATAACTAATTATTTTATTTTTCGGGGCCCCGGGGTAGAACCACCCTTTTGATAGTTAGTAAATAGGGGTTTGGGGCCCAAAAAAAGCACCCTAGTATATACAATTTTGCAAACTTGTCAAAAAGCAACATGGACGTTCCAACAGTCATAGATTTTCAAAAAATTTGACTGATCAGCCAGAAAAAATAGAAATAGCAATTTTGGGCTTTTTAACAAAATTTAAATTCGTGAAATTAAATTTTTTTTATAAATTATTTTAAAACAAATTTTTAGGAAGGTTTTTCTATAGAAACCTTATTTTCCCTTTTTTGAGATATGTTCAAAAAATTTTAACAACTGTGGTCATCAGCCCCAGAAAAAAGAAAAAAATTTCCTAAAAAAGGGGGGGGAACGCTCTTAATAGAATCATAAAATTTTTTTGTCCTTTGGGCCCTTTTAACCCCCCCCAAAAGAAAAATCAGTTAGTATGAAAGGGAGTATTTTACTCCCCGAAACTAGAGGCGAGCTCTGGCAATCGTCATTGGGGACCTTGCCCCGTTCCCTTGACGACCTCCACGGCGACGATGACGACAATGACACCATGAACGATGACGAAGACAGCGACGACCGCGACGTGAGAACTCCATTTCCTTTTCCTCCCCTTACCCGTGGCTGGTTCTGACCAGCATGGGCTCCTCCTCCCCATATCCCCTTTGGCTAGAGTGGCATTGTGACCTAACGGTTGACGCGCTCTTGATCCTTATGACATAAAACTATCATCTCTATATATTTCTTATCTTTAATTATCTAGGAAAACAATAAACTATGCATACACCGGGCAAACTGATTTTATGAACTATTAATAACACAGGCTTTGCAATGTGACCGTTCGGTTAAAGCTTCCTAGTTTCTCACGTATAGTATTTGGCGGATATGGTATGCTCTGATGAGGTAGGCGCAATATGATCTAACTGGTTGAAGCGCCCTAAATAAATAAACTAGGCCGCTGCGCGAACGCTTTTTCAGTCGCGTTGATTGATAATATATTTTTTTTTAAATATTTCTGTCTAATGAATTCGTTTTTAAGTGGGATCTCAACACGTTTTCTAATTGCTGTGGTAATACCAATTAATAGAATGTAAAATATCTGGGGGCAGAAGATTTGGTTTTTGAACGTATTGTTGGTGATTGTTGTTATACACCTCAAAAAAGTCATATTAAAACCTTTATTCCTATGGATTCTGGCTGACATTTCAACTTTTTCTTTCAAAAGACACTACATCACCATAACCTAAATGGTCATGTAAAATACTAGGAAGCTTCGCAAATGCTTTTTCAGGCGCGTTGTTGGATGAGCGTAATTTTTTTAAAACGAAAAAAACGTAAAATTGCGATTTTCATGAGAAATAATTTTTTGATTACGCTCAAATTCTAGTCGAATAAATTAATTTATAAAATTAAGGTTCTGCGAAAAAAAATTTACAATCGGATAAAGCAGGTAAGTCGAAGAAATTTTAAAAATAAAAAATATCGTAAAATTGCAATTATTATGAGAAATAATTTTTTGATTGCGCTCAAATTTCACTCGAATATATTAATCCATAAAATTAAGGGTTCTGTGAAAAAAATCATTTAAAATCGAATAAAGCATGTATAGGTGATATAAGTCGAAGAAATTTTAAAAAAAAAATCGTAAAAAAAAATTTAAAATTTGGATTTTCATAAAAAAAATTTTTCGTTTGCGCTAAAAAAAACGTGGCGGGTCTAAGTTCAGAGTTTTGGGAAGCCTCCACAAAAATTTCATCGCAATTTGGAGTATCGGTTTAGCCGGAAGTTTTTAACAGACAAAATACAAAAAAAAAGAAAGAAAGCAAGAAAGAAAAAAAAAGAAAAAAGGGGAAAAAAAAAAAGAAAAAAAGAAAAAAAAAAAAAAAAAAAAACTTTCGGATTTTTTTTCAGTGTTGTGAATGGAATCTTCGCTTCGCCCCCACGCTCACCCAAGAGAATTATAGCCCCACCCGTTTTGGTTTAGAACGGGGCCCAAATATCACGAAAATATCGCATCAAAAATCGAAAAAAATCGTGAAAGTACCATATTCATGAGAAATATTTCTTCGATTGTAACCAAAAACGTGGCAAGTTCAGAGATTAAGAAGGTCCCCTCCAATTTTCTTCCAAGATCGCATATGCCGTTTGCCCGGTAGAGCGCGAACAAACTGACAGAAACACCCCCCCCTCCCCCCAAAAAAGAAAAAAAAAAACACCGAACTAAATTTTTTGGGGTTTCAGTGAAATTGAAGTCTTCGTTTCGCTCATCCAATAATAAATAAATCCGTATTTAAAAGTCTACCCACTCAGTCACAAAACTGATTTTAATTAAGAGACGACATTAAAACCGACCAACCCAACCCTGTGGGAGCCGACACCAAGACGAACGAACAACGACCAAAGAAGACCGGCCCCAGTTTCTCACGGGCGTCGTCTGATAAAGAGAGCGACGTGTGTTTTAAAAGTTTGTTTTTTTCCAAAAGCCAAAAAAGGGAATCTGTCTTTGAGATTTAAATGTTACTGAGAATGTTTACTAACAACTGTTCGTTTAGCTTATTACATATGCAATATTTCCACAAGATGATCAACCAGGCAAGAGTAACATTTTAGTAACAACTTGTATACTTATCATGTTCCTCAGACCTTTTACACCAGATGAAACATCAGTTAGTATGTACGGGAGTATATTACTCCTTGATACTAGAGGCGAGCTCTGGCAATCGTCGACGGGGACTTTGCCCCCTTCCCTTGACGATCTGCTCGACGACGATGACGACTTTGTCACCACGAACGATGACAAAGACAATGACGACCGCGACGTGAGAACCCCCTTTCTCCCCACCCGTGGCTGGTTCCCCACCAGCATGGGCCCCTGGGCCCCCCTTTCGGGGCCCCGGGGTAAAAATTTGGCCAAACATGGCTCGCTAATCGAAAAAGCATAAGAGAAAAAGCCACCTCGCAAACTCAGCTAAAAAGAGGGGAGTATCTTACTCCCCAAAACTAGAGGCACTTGGCAATGTCGTCGGGGCCCATGCCCCCTTCCTTGACGCCCCCCCCCGGCGACGATGACAAGACACAACGAACAATGACAAAGACGATGACGACCGGACGTGGAAAACCCCCTTCCTCCCCTTACCCGTGGCTGGTTCTGCCAGCAGGGGGCCCCTCCTCCCCCCCCCCCCTTAGGCAGAGGGTGCTTATGACCTAAAGGGTTTGACGCTCCTTAATCCAAATAAACCAAATGGGCTCCTGGCGCAATATGACCAAACCCGGTTTTTGAAGCCCCTGTTCTCACTCGTCGTCTCGTCCCCCCCCATACCCTAGGCTAGAGTGGTGCATTATGCCCCTCGGTTGACGCCCCTTAATCCGTTTTTTTTTTTTTTAAATCGTAAAGGGAAGAAAGAGAAAAGTCCAACTCGCAAACATCAGCTGGTAAGGCGGGATTATTTTTACTCCCCGAACTAGAGGCGAGCTCGGCAATCGGCGGGGACCTTCCCCCCTTTAATTCCCTGAGACCCCCCGGCGCCCCGATGACAAAGACACAACGAACGATGAGACAAAGACGAGACACCGCGACGTGAAAAACCCCCCTTTCCTCCCCAACCGGGGGTTTTTCTGACCAGCAGGGCCCCTCCTCCCCCCCCTTAGGTAGAGTGGTGCTTTTGACCAACGGTTGACGCGCCTTTAACCAAATAAACAAAAAAAAAAAAAAAAAAAAAAACTAATCCCTTTTGGCTATCTAAAGGCCTATTATGGATGTTGTGGGTTTTTTCGCTGCCCGTGTATGTACAATACTGGGTTCTGGGTTTTAAACCCGGTGAAATATGAATCAGGCAGAGACTGGGCGTCCCCCGACTTTTGTCTGATTACGTAGACATCACAGGGTGACTGATTGAGTGGGTTGAGTGGCTGGCACGCGCACGAGTTCCTCCTAACATACCTGAAAAGGTTTGGAGCGGGGAGGGTTTTATAAAAAAAATTTTGGGGCGGGGCGGCGAGGTCAAAATCTAAAAAACCCTGATCTCGTCCTTACCTATTGTATGAAAACCTTTTTAAATACGGCTTCTTGTCATTGGCCCTACTGGGAATATTAAATATAGGTATATTATCATGGCGGCGCAATATGACATAACCCGGTTTTAAGCGCCCAGTTTTTCACGGCGTCGTCGCGTGACAAGCTGGCCCTTTTGGCAAGAGTGGCTTATTTAACCTAAAACGGTTCATTAATCAAAAAAAACCAAAAAAATTAAACTTTGTCTTTTTTCCCTTAATTCCAAAGACCCCGTTAGGCTTAAGATCATTAGGACCTGACGGTTGACGCGTCCTTAATCCAAATAAACCAAAACAAACATAAGTTGGACTGTGCTATTATTTAACGCGATCTCCTAATGACGTGTGGCTTGTTTAACAAGCACATGTGCGGCCATTATTCCCCGTCAAGAACGTTGATTGTTCTTTGAGTTAGGAAGTCAATGGCGTTTAAGGCTACATTGTAAAGTGACGTTATTTATATTTACTTCGATTAGATGAGAGCGTCGCAGAGGATGTTGGCAGATTCATTCTGTTGGTTTAAGTGGATGTCTCTAGTGTTGGTACTTACAGAATGGTTTATGTGTTATTGTCGAATTCAAGTATGAGCTCTTTGAGATCATCATCATCATTTTCTTTTCTTAGTATATACACTTAGAAAACAATCTAATCATCAAATACACCATTAACTCATCTAATCAACTTCCAATATCACAGGCGGCGCAATATGACCTAACCGGTTGAAGCGCCCTAGTTTCTCACGTCGTCGTATTTGTTGCAGGCCCGAAACTAGAAGCGAGTTCTGGCAGTCTTCGTTGGGGAATCTTTCCCTTCCCGTTGTGGAGAATACCTTTTGTGTTCAGATTAAGCTCACTTCAAGCCATAAAACTAATGTATTCAAGTCATCATTTGGTACAAGACATCCCATTTTAATTAGAAAAAACTAAACTCTAAGGGTTATATAATATAGTTTTGCTGGATACCTGGACACGTGGGCATAGAGGGAAATGAACACGCTGATCGAGCTGCTAAGGAAGCTTCCCAGCGTCGCGACGTTGATTTCAATCTAGTTCCCTTACAAGATTTTCAAAAGTAGATTCAAGCAAAGATTATTGGATTTGCGACAAGCATCTTGGGATGTGTTGCAAAATAACAAATTGCATAGTGTGATGCCCACACTGACTAATAAAACTCGTCCACCTTACGTCTCGACTCTAGGCCCAGAGCATGGTCTGTAAATCGTAAAAGGCGATTCAAGAGAAAAAGTCCACCTCGCAAACATCAACTACTAAGAGAGGAGTTTTACTCCCTGTAACTAGAGGCGAGCTCTGGCAATCGTCGTCGGGGACCTTGCCCCCTTCCCTTGACGACCCCCCGGCGACGATGACAAAGACAATGACACACGAACAATGACAAAGACAATGACGACCGCGACGTGAGAGACCCCCCTTCCTCCCCTTTACCCGTGGCTGGTTCTGACCAGCATGGGCCCCTCTCCCCCCCCCCCCCACCCCTAGTAAGTTTGTAGTTAGTAGTATAGAGTAAGTATAGTAGAGTAGTAGTAGGCTAGAGTGCTACATTATGACCCAAACGGTTGACGCGTCCTTAATCCAAATATTATTAATTAAATTAAATTAATAATGCCTTGCGCACGCAATTTGATCCATCCTAATAATATGAAGAACTTTTATCATAAGATGATAACTGCCACAAACTTTTAAAAAAATTTCATTTCCTATTTTATTTATTCACATTAAAAATTTTTTTTTGCTAATACTATCATCACCATTATTTTCCTTTCTTATAAATAAACTTTGAATACAATATAATCATCAAACTTCCCATTAACTTATTTCATCAACTTTCAATATCACAGGCGGCACAATATAAACCGGTTGAAGCGCCCTAGTTTCTCACGTCGTCTCTTACGCACAGTTGAGCATGGTACAGCTTATCGTACAAGGGTATAAAAGGGAAAAAATCCACCTCGCAAACATCAGCTATAAGAAAAGTAATTTTTACTCCTAGAAACGAGGGGCGAGCTCTGGCAATCTTCGTCGTAAACCTTCCCAACTTCCCTTGACACACGACGAGCTCCGCACCGCACGACCATGACAACACGAATCGATGACAAAGACTTTATGACGACCGCGACGTGAGAATCCCCATTTTTTCCACCCCCTCCCCCCCGTCCGTGACTATAGCTCTGACCTGCCTCCCCTCAATTTAATTGACATCAATCACATACTTTTTTTCTCCAAAACTAATCTTTCTTTACTATTAATTTATCTCATAATTTAAGCCCCGTCTGGCCGGGTAATGAACCAGAGCATGGCTCTGCTAATCGTAAAAGGCGATTCAAGAGAAAAAGTTCACCTTGCAAACATCAGCTAGTAAGAAGGGTAGTATATTACTCCCCGAATCTAGAGGCGAGCTCTGGCAATCGTCGCCGGGGACCTTGCCCCTTCCCTTGACGAACCCCGGCGACGATGACAAGACAATGACACCACGAACAATGACAAAGACGATGACGACCGCGACGTAGAGAAACCCCCCCTTCCACCCCTTTCCCGTGGCTGGTTCTGACCAGCATGGCCCCTCTTCCTCACCCCCACCCTCCTAGGTTAGAGTGGGCATTATGACCTACGGTTGACGCGTCCTTAATCCAAATAAACTAAAAATTTAAATTAAGAAAAACTATATAATCTTTAAACACTCAACAAACTCATTTCATTAACTTACACTATCACATGCGGCACAACATGACCCGCTCGGTTGACGCGCCCTAGTTTCTCACGTAGTATTCGCTGGTGTTAACGGCATATGTCAGACAAGAAGTCAGTGTAAAATAATCATATTTTCCTTTATTTGATTACACGTCTTGCACTTGGCACTTATCATTGCAGAAGTCAAAGTACGTCTGGTTGAGCTTGCCAAATATCTCAAAGGGGAAAAATCGAGTCCATATTTTAAGTACGATCTTTTCTCTGACAATATAGAAGTGACTTATTGTCTGCAGGCGTTGTTGCACTGTTTGTTTGAGTACCTTACGACAGCGTTGGCGGTTTTGACAGTTCTGGTATCTTCGCAGGTAATTTAATGTGATGACCAGGTGTAGTTGTTGAGTTACCAGGTTGTTATAAATATGAATACGCACTAGTTATCCCGCGGAAGAATATGGTCCGTGGCGTGACTCTGCTAAAAGACGAGGAAAGTGATGAAGTCCGTCGCGCAAACATCAGCTAGCATGTTAGGGAGTATATAAATCACCGAAACTAGAGGCGAGCTCTGGCAAACGTCGTCGGGGACCTTGCCACTTTCCCTTGACTACCACTCAACGAACGATGACGAAGACAATGACGACCGCGACGTGAGAAACCCCCCTTCCTCCCCTCACCCGTGGCTGGTTCTGACCAGCATGGGTTCCTCCTCCCCATATCCCCTAGTCTAGAGTAGCGCATTATGACTTAACGGTTGACGCGCCCTTAATTAATCTTAATGAATCCCGAATCTAAAATAAGAATCTTCTTAATTATTATTATTTCATTTAAAAAACAACTATTTATATAAAGTATTTCAGGAGGCCTATTATGATCTTCCCGGTTTGCGCGCCCTTGTTTCTCACGACGTCATTATTAGCTATCAATAATGATGGTGTGGCGCATTATGAGCTAACGGTTGACGCGCCCTTAATCTTCCCTTAAAACCAACGAGTCTCTTGAATGGCATCGCTTCCAAGAGTGACCACAAATAACTTGAAACTAATACATAACACATAAATTAAATCCAAACAACTGTCCGTGTCTCCTGCACTCTCAACGTGTTATAAACCCATTAAAACTAGGCTGCCAAACAGCGCATGCAGCGTGACGTTACAAGAATAACAGTGTTAGGTTGCCAACACTGCAGGAGGAATGTGAAGCTGGAATAAGATGCAACTGTCGCGACAGGTCTGCCACCACGACCGCACTAACATTTGCCAGGACACTAATTACAAGCTTTGTCGTGTGATTAAACTATTTTTATATGTTTTGAAGTGTGAAACATGGTTTGAATTATTGTTGGTGTGTTGGCTAGGGAAAGGGGAAGGTTGGTGACCTTGAGGTATAATTGGAATAGTTGTTGTGTGTTTCAGTTGAAATATGTTGACAGAAACTGTACGTGTTTTAATTACACTTATGCATTTACGCAATTGGATCTCTCCCAATGTTCTCATGAAAGTAATTTATTTAACAAAATTTAATTTACATCAAACACCACCATCATTTTCTTATCTTTTATAACTTAAATTTAGAAAACAATATAACCATCTAACACACCATCAAACTCATCTCATAAACTTTCAATATCACAGGCGGCGCAATACGACCTAACCGGTTGAAGCGCCCTAGTTTCACATGTCGTTATGGCCCGAGTCTGTACAAACAGAGCATAACTCTGCTAATCGTAAAAAAGGCGATTCAAGGGAAAAAGTCCACCTCGCAAACATTAGCTAGTAAGAAGGGAGTGTATTACTCCCCCCGAAACTAGAGGCGAGCTCTGGCAATCGTCAGCGGTGATACCTACCCTTCCCTTGACGACCTCCCCGACGACGACAATGACTCGACAAAAGATGACAAAGACGATGACGATTACGACGTGAGAACTCCTCCTTCCTCCCCTTACCCGTGGCAGGTTAGGACCAGCATGGCCCCTCTTCCCCAGTGGCGGCGCCAGACAAAAATCATTGGGGGGGCAGAGGATGGGCAAGGTAATAAAGTGGGGGGGCAATCAGTGGCGGGTAGTGGGGTCTGGGGCGAAAGCCCCAGCCGCCGGAGGTTTCTTTCGCCGAAGGCGAAAAAAATTTCACCATACTACAGTTATTTCGTCATGTTTTTTAACTGAAAAATGGCAACTGAAGGGATTACCGTTTTGTTTGTATGAAGAATAAACAATTGATAAAATAAACACAAATATGTACAGTTTGGTGTATTTAATTTGTGATTTGATGATTTAATTTTAGTAATGTTACAGTGCAAAACAAAACAAAACAAAAAACTCGTTCTGGAACAGTCGCTTCTTTTATAATTATAAGCATTACTGGAATTACGGTAGGAACAATTTATTATAAAATGCAATCGATATACATTAATTTAGAACAGTGTACTACGACTGGGGGGGCAAGCGGGGGGGCAGGCCATATTTTGGGGGGGGCAATTGCCCCCCATGCACCCCCGTAGCGCCGCCACTGCAGTCCTCCCCCCCCCTTAGGCTAGAGTGGTGCAGTAATGAGGACCTAACAGTTGACGCGTCCTTAATAAAAATAAATAAATCATGTCGAATATAATATTCATTTAGAAAACAATATAATCATCAAACAAACGATAATCTCAATTCATTAAATAACAATCAGAGGCGGTGCAATATGACCTGACCGGTTGAAACGCCCAAGTTTCTCACGTCGTCGTAAAACGATGGGTCTCCCGTCTGGGCCCGGGTAGAATTGGCCCAGAGCATGGCTCGCTAATCGTAAAGGCGATTCAAGAGAAAAAGTCCAACTCGCAATCATCAGCCAGTATATTACTCCCCAAAACTAGAGACGAGCTCTGGCAATCGTCGTCGGGGACCTTGCTCACTTCCCTTGACGACCCCTCGACGACGATGACGACAATGACACCACGAACGATGACGAAGACAATGACAACCGCGACGTGAGAACCCCCCTTTCCTCCCCTTACCCGTGGCTAGAGTGGTGCATTATGACTTAACGGTTGACGCGTCCTTAATCCAGTTAAACAAAAAAATCACTTATTATATAATATACATTTAGAAAAAACAATATAATCATCAAACACACTATAAACTCATTTAAATAACTTACAATATCTCAGGCGGCGCAATATGACCTAACCGGTTGAAGCGCCCTAGTTTCTCATGTCGTCGTCATACGATGGGTCACACACATAGGAGAAGACAATGTACATCTAAGTTTCTACTAATTGTTGTGATGGGTGAAGTTACATTTCACATTCAGGGCTGCCCAGAATCAGTGAAGTCAAGCTGCAACACAAAGTACACAACAATATTCCTTCACTGCTAGCTTAGGTCGAACTTCTATCACATTGTGATAACCACCTACCCCTATACCCTTCCTTGCTTGTGGCTGGTTCTGACCAGCACAGGCCTGTCCACCCGCGTCACCCCTACGTCAGACCCCTTTGAAATATATATATAGTCATAAACTAACTAATTAACTAAGACGCAATATTACCAAAGTTAACGCGCCCTTAAACCTATAATAAACAATAACGACAAACTTTCTAAATGACCCACTAAAAGTAATTTATAAAACATAATTTAAACCCACATCAAACTCATTTCATTTACTTACAATATCACAGGCGGCGCAATATGACCTGACCGGTTGAAGCGCCCTAGTTCCTCACGTCGTCTTAGAGCCGTAATATATTATTGATTCTCAAGGCAAAGTACCTACACCACTTGCTTTGTTTGCAGCCTCGATGTGCTTGACCTTGGGCGGGAAGGGAACATCTACCTAGAGCGACGGTTTGGTTCAAGAGTCACAGCTAAACTGGACCATCCTCGCCCATGCATGCGGCTAAAATGTATTGAAAACAACAAAAAATGTACATTATGTGTGCAAGATCATTCATGTACAAGATCGTTCATAAGTTAGATTGGCATTTTATTTAGTTTTATAAAAATAAAAATAAACGGTTTTGTAGGCGTCTGGGCCCGGGGTGGAATTGGCCCAGAGCATGGCTCTGCTAATCGTATAAAAGGCGATTCAAGAGAAAAAGTCCACCTCGCAAACATCAGCTAGAAAGAGCGGAGTATCTTACTCCCAAACTAGAGGCGAGCTATGGCAATCGTCGTCGGGGACCTTGCCCCCTTCCCTTGACGACCCCCCGGCGACGATGACAATGACACAACGAACGATGACAAAGACGATGACGACCGCGACGTGAGAAAACCCCCCTTCCTCCCCTTACCCGTGGCTGGTTCTTACCAGCATGCCCCCCCCCCCCCTTAGGCTAGAGTGGTGCATTATGACCTAACGGTTGACGCGTCCTTAGAAAACAATATAATCATCAAACACACCATTAACTCATCTTATCAACTTTAAATGATTGAAAGTAATTAATATTATCATATTATATTTATATATATATTATATAATAATAATTATTATTATTATCACAGGCGGCGCAATATGACCTAACGGTTCTGGAGCGCCCTAGATTCTCACGTGTCGTCGGTTGATTGGATAAAATATGAAGGAAAACATTACAAAATATTGCAATATCATAATTACCTAATTTAAATACGAATTGTGCCCACCTGCGTCCTTCCCTCCCCCCTGGCTAAATTTATATTAGCGGTCGCCTCCCTGGCCCCCCTCCGTAGCTACGCCACTGGCTTTGACTAAAGCCGGCTACCTGATGAGCTTGGCTCACCGATCCATCACTGCAAAGCCCGCGAACCAAGCCAACCTAGATGATGAATGTTGATACACTCTCGTATTAAAGCTCCGACTCTTCTAGCTCAAAGCTAATAAACTCGAGACGTGCAGCCAAGACAACGATGTCTTCAACAAACTCTGCAACAACTGTAGGAGTTTGTTTATCCAAGTCTTTATAGACGAGATCTGTCTGCGCTATAAGACGAGGATGAGCTATGATTGTCTCGTTCAACATCAGCTGGCGAGAGTTTTAGATTCAGTTAGGAGGCTGTTAGGAGGCCATGTTATAGATGTGACACATTTGTGTGCCTCTTACCGTGTATTAAAATAGTTTGTTAGCAGAATGCGCCAAATATGATGTCCAGCGCAAGCAATTTGATCAATCATCCCCCGTCTGGGCCCGGGGTAAAATTGGCACAGAGTATGGCTCTGCTGATCGTAAAAGGCGATCAAGAGGATAAGTCCACCTTACAAAACATCAGCTAGTAAGAGCGGAGTATCTTACTCCCCAAACTAGAGGCAAGCTCTGGCAATCGTCGTCGGGGACCTTGCCCCCTTCCCTTGACGACCCCTCGACGACGATGACGACAATGACACCACGAACGATGACGAAGACAATGACGACCGCGACGTGAGAACCCCCCTTTCCTCCCCTTACCCGTGGCTGGTTCTGACCAGCATGGGCCCCTCCCCCCCCCCCCCCCCTAGGTTAGAGTGGTGCATTATGACCTAACGGTTGACGCGTCCTTAATCCAAATAAACAAATAAACCCCTATTTGATCCTTCCCAACCCCGTCTGTGCCCGGGGTTGAATTTGTATGACCCACAGCGTAGCTATGCTAATCGTTAAAGGCGAGGAAAGAGGAAAAGTACATCTCGAAAAGATCAGCTATAGTACAAGGGAGAGTAATACTCCCTGAAACTAGAGAAGAGCTCTGGCAATCGTCGTCGGAAACACCTCCCCTTTCCCTTGACGACCTTCCCTTGAAGCGCCCTAGTTTCTCACGTCGTCGTCGACGACGATATGACGACCGCGACGTGAGAACCCCCCTTCCTCCCCTTACCCGTGGCTGGTTCTGACCAGCATGGGCCCCTCCCTAGGTTAGATTGGTGCATTATGACCTAACGGTTAACGCGACTTTAATCCAAAATAAACCAAAAACACAATGAAATATGGCTCGTTGGTCTTGTTGTGTGGCTCGTTGGTCTTGTGTGTGGCTCGTTGGTCTTTTGTGTGGCTCGTTGGTCTTGTTGTGTGGCTCGTTGGTCTTGTGGTTAGCGTATCTGCTTCCAATGCAGAAGGTCCAGGGTTCGATTCCCGCTAAAGTCAGAAGTTTTTTAACTTCTGATTTGGACTTCAGTCCATCAGTTCTTGTCTTAGAAGTTTGTATTCGGTGACTTTGGAGCCGTCCTAGCAACAAAGCACATAATAAATTTCAGAGTTGTTCTGAATCGGCCTTGTTGATTCTGGCGTTGATTCGCGGGTGTTCGCACTGTCCATACCACTGATTGCTATATTTCCTATTAAAAATATCGATCTTTGGTTGGTTATCGCTCACTCGTCGATTGCGTCGGGGCCTGCAGGGTTGGCTTGGTCACTTTGATTTAAAGTCCCCCACTGAAAATCAGTTATATAACTGAGTGGGCAGACTCTAAATAAAATTTATTTATTTATTTATTTACACAACGAACGATGAGCCGCTACGTGAGAATTGCCCCCTCTGACCACCCCCTACCCGTGGCTGGTTCAGAAGGGCATGGGCCCCCCTCCCTATATCTCCTATAAGCTATAGAGTGGCGCTTTATGACCTAACGGATGACGCGTCATT
Source organism: Sweltsa coloradensis (assembly GCA_024449915.1). Taxonomy (NCBI): domain Eukaryota; kingdom Metazoa; phylum Arthropoda; class Insecta; order Plecoptera; family Chloroperlidae; genus Sweltsa; species Sweltsa coloradensis. The sequence continues at coordinate 78,677 of JAMZAV010000934.1, forward strand.
AATAAAAAATAAAAAATACAACTTTAGCTAATAGAAAACAATATAAAAATCAAAAACACAATGATTTAATTAATTAACTCACAACATCACAGGCTGCAGAATATATAACCTTCCCGGTTGAAGCGCCTTAGTTTCTCACGTCGTGTTCTCACAGAGCAATGCATCGTCCCCACAGTCAGTGGATTAGTGATAAAACTGAACGATAACGTCGGTTGTAATTCCCTGAGTGGACTTAAAAATTGATGTTCTTGTTTTACATTTCCGCTGTCAGTTAGTTTTTGTTGCGATGCTCGTGCGACATCCAGTTCCTTCCTGTGGGGGACACAGGAGACGCGCTCGAGGTTCCTTGTTTCCTGCTAGGTAACGGTTGCTATTTGGGGACTATAACCCGTGCTGGTGACTCCACGGGTGAATGTGTCTTTATAAGGCGGGATTGAAGCTTGTTGTTAAATAAATAAAAACTATATATTCTGTAATAATAACAAGTTTTATGGTTTACCCACTCAGTCACGTAACTGTCTTGGCTTCCATTATGATGATGATTGCGCACTCTAGTTCATCTCTCCCAATCATATGAAGAACTTCTAACTAATTATAACGGCGACAAACGACAAACGTCTGGACCCGGGGTAGAATTTGGCCCAGAGCAAGGCTCTGCTAATCGTACAAGGCGATTCAAGAGAAAAAGTCCACCTCGCAAACATCAGCTAGTAAGAGGAGAGTATATTGTATATTACTCCCGGAAACTAGAGGCGAGCTCTGGCAAACATCGTCGGGGATTCCTCCCCCTTCCCTTGACGACTTCTCCGACGACGATGACAATGACACAACGAACGATGACAAAGACGATGACGACCACGATTTCCCCCTACCCGTGGCTGGTTCTGACCAACATAGACCCCTCCTCCCCATTTCCCCTAGACAAGAGTGGTGCATTGTGAACTAACGGTTGATGCGTCCTTAATCCAAATAAACAAAACAAATCTGATTTTTTTCTCTTGGCTACATTTTGTTTTTCAATTTTTTCTCAACTCTATATCTCGAGTTACAAATTATCTAAACATCCGGGACATTTAAAAAACTGGCCGATTTTATCATTTTTTCACTTTGCTATTTTGGATTGTTGTTGTTGTATTGTGTATTGTTTTAAGCAATAACCCGCCCTGGTTAATACCTGAACCGATTATTTTATTCAACTTTGGTCGTTTTGAAAAAAACTCTACTTGCGATAATTCAAAATTAACTTTAGAAATATTTGCCATGAACATCAAAGGTTAACTTTGGTATTCACAGATGGCTCCAAAATTGACAACAGGGTTGGAAGTGCTTTTTATTGCTCCACCTTAACTGAACGTTTCAGGCTAAGCGACGTGTGTTCAGTTTTCACTGCAGAGTTATTCGCCATTCGTGAAGCTCTTAAATACATTCTACGTTGTCGTTGTGGAGAATACCTTTTGTGTTCAGATAGCTTAAGTTCACTTCAAGCTATAAAACTCATCTATTCAAGTTATTCAAGTCATCATTTGGTACAAGACATCCAATTCTATTAAAAAAAACTATATTCTGGGCCCTGGGTAGAATTGGCCCAGAGCATGGCTCTGCTAATCGCAACAGTCGATTCAAGAGAAAAAGTACACCTCGCAAACATCAGCTAGTAAGAGCTGAGTATATTTCTCCTCGAGACTAGAGGCGAGCTCTGGCAATCGTCGTCGGGGACCTTGTCCCTTTCCTAGACGACCCCTCAACGACGATAACGACAATGACACCTCGAACGATGACAAAGACAATGACGAACGCGACGTGAAAACCCGCCATTCTATTTCCCATTCCTTACCCGTGGCTGGTTCTGACCAGCATGCCCCCCCCCCCCTAGGTTAGAGTGGGGCATTATGACCTAACGGTTGACGCATTCTTAATCCAAATAAACCAAACTTATCCATAGTAATCTATTTAACAAAATTTAATTAAAATCATACACATTTCTTTAATTTATTTATTTTCATTCTCATACATAACTTGTATTTTGCTATTACTTTCATCTTCATCATTTTTTTGGTTAGAAAATCTTAGAAAACAATCTAATCATCAAACACACCTGCATTAACTCACCTCATCAACTTTCATTATCACAGGTGGCGCAATAGGACCTAACCGTTTAAAGCGCCCTAGCTTCTCAAGTCGTCGTCGCCAGTTTGTATTTTCCGTATGAAATATCCGTAATAATAACTAACCAGATTGTGGCTGGTTCTGACTAGCATATGCCTGTGCACCCCGCGTCTCACCATGTCACACCTAACGACGTTTCTCCCCTGAGAAAAAAAATATTTACAAATTAACTAATTAAACGAGGGAGCGGAGTGACTGATTCTCCATTCAACTCCAACGGCGCTTGTTCTGTGAGTCGGTTTGTGTGACTATATGTACGTCGAAAATCGGCCAAACCGCTGAACAGATGGCGCTTAAATTTTAAACAGACATCCGGTGCGAGTTTACTGAGAATTGTTAACAAAATCAGCTAGATCCCCGTCTGGGCCCGGGATGGCGCCCGGGGGGGGGGGGGGCCCTCTTGCCCCCGGCCACCTACTTTGGTCCAGATTATGGCTCTGCTAATCGTAAAAGGCGATTCAAGAGAAAAAGTCCACCTCGCAAACATCAGCTAGAAAGAGCGGAATATCTTACTCCCCGAAACTAAAGGCGAGCTCTGGCAATCGTCGTCGGGGACCTTGCCCCCCTCCCTTGACGACCCCCCGGCGACGATGACAATGACACAACGAACGATGACAAAGACGATGACGACCGCGACGTGAGAAACCCCTTCCTCCCTTTACCCGTGGCTGGTTCTGACCAGCATGGGCCCCTCCTCCCCCCCCCCCCTTAGGCTATAGTGGTGCATTATGACCTAACGGTTGACGCGTCCTTAATCCAAATAAACCAAAACCCATGCCATCCCCTTGCTTGTGGCTGGTTCTGACCAGCACAGCCTTAGGTATAGGGGAGGAAAGGGGATGTTCCCGGGTACTCAACACTTGGCACACTCACTCGTTTAACAACGACATTGGCGTTTCCCTAGTTAAATACATTATCAGAGGAGTTGCAATATGACCTAACGGTTGACGCGCCTTTAAACCTAATAATTAAACATAAAAACATCAAAGTTGGACTGGAATTTTGCAAACCCCGTCTGGGTTCGGCGTAGAATTGGCCCAGAGCATTGCTCTGCTAATCGTTCAAGGCGAGGAAAGAGATAAAGTTCATCTAGCAAACATAAGATAGTATGAAAGGTAGTATTTTACTCCCCGAAATAGAGGTGAGCTCGGGCAATCGTCGTCGGGGACCTTGCCCCCTTCCCTTGACGACCTCCCCGACGACGATGACGACAATGACACAACGAACGATGACGAAGACAATGACGACCGCGACGTGAGAACCCCCTTTCCTCCCTTTACCCGTGGCTTGTTCTGACCTGCATGGGCCCCCATCTCCCCATATCCCCTAGGCTAGAGTGGTGCACTATGACCTAACGGTTGACGCGCCCCAATCAAAATAAACCAAAATACTTACACTATTATAAAAGTAATATTAATGTAATCTCTCCTTCTGCTTTCAGGTAAGTGTATGATCCACAGTGCTGCACTACAGTTACTCCCAGGGAGTACGGCGAGCATGGTCAGGATATCCTACGTCAGAGTTGAGACGGTGCTGGTAAGTGGACAATCTTGCAACTTCAGAGGGTAGCACCCGACTGGGCCCGGGGTAGAATTGGCCCAGGGTATAATATCTGGAGGCTAGAGAGACAAAGTCAATATCGCGAGTACCAGCTATGGGAGAGCGCCGAGGAGTATTTTTTAACTTCTGCCCGAAATAATAATAATAATTAACATCATCATAATAATAATCATAATCAAAATCAAAATAATAATAAAAAATATATAATAAAAATAATAATAGTGATAATAATAGTAATTATAATTAAAATAATAATAATCAAACACACCATTGACTCATCTAGTCAATTGTCATAAACACAGGCGGCGCAATATGACCTAACCGGTTGAAGCGCCCTAGTTTCTCACGTCATCGCCGAAATTACAGGCGAGCTCTGGTAGTTGGCAGTCTTGGTCCAGAGCATGGCTCTGATAATCGTAAAAGGCGATGAAAGAGATAAAAATAATCTCGCAAACATTAGCTAGATAAGTCATATACATTTATTTGATTTCTTTATTTCCATTTTAATAAATATCTATTGTTTTGCTATTACTATGGTCGCCATCATTTTTTTTCGTATATAGGCCTAAGTTACACAGTTAGAAAACATTAAAATCAACAAACACCAATCAACTTTTAATATCACAGGTGGCGCAATATGATCTAACCGGTTGAAGCACCCTGGTTTCTCACGTCGACGTGGGTCCTTTGGTGAAATTTTCTGGCTGAAACTAGAGGCGAGCTCTGGAGGTCGTCGTTGAGGAACAAGCCCTTTCACTTGACGACGACGACGATGATGACGTTAAGCCGTTGGCCCCTTGGTACTTTTCGAAAGGAGTAGGCTACGTGCCGGTACCGGGTTTCCCCTCCTCCCTTCTGTTCATTCTCATCTATCACCACTTATCGTCTCGAATTGCCAAAGTGCATTAATATGAGATTAAGCAATAATCAATTAATCAATCAATCGCTCCGACGACGACTACAATGACGACACGAGCAACGATTACGACGTGTGAAACTGCCTTCCTCCCCTACCTTAGCTGGTCCTGACCAGCATGGGCCCCTCCTCCCCCCCCCCCCCTTAGGCTAGAGTGGTGCATTATGACCTAACGGTTGTCGCGCCCTTAATCCAAATAAACTATTATTATTTACCAAAAGTAATTATCTATGCTTTGAATTAAAGTTAGTTTTTTGTATTGAAGTTAGTTAGTGAGTAGAAAGTTAGTTTCACGTGCTTCAGCAACGCTTTTCGCGGCACAAGATTTCCACAGATTTTGAGTGTTTTAGCAAGATATTTGCTAGCGACGACGCCGTTTCTTGTTGTTGTTTATTTAACATACAAGAATAAACAATAAACAAATGTGAAATTAGTTCTACATTTAGAAAAACTATCATAATATATTCCTTCAGATCTTCCCCTACGCTCCCCCTAATCATATCATGATCATCTACCCTACCACATATCGTGCTTCAACCGTTTACACACAACTGTACATGCAGCACTCTAGAGATTTTTTTACAAAAGCCAGTTTTTTCCCCTAAATAAGCCTATCTAGATGTAGATTAAAGGGTAAAAGGAGGCACACGCGAATGGGGGAAAGGGTTGCGTTTCGATCTCCCCAGACGGGGGGTGGGGGGGGGGGGGGGTGGGGGGGGAGGAACGATGGCGGGAGACAGCGTGCGTGCTGAATGTTACTTGAGCTGCTGTGATGTTTTCAATGTGAAATATGTCAGACACTTTGATAACAAACCGATGGCAACCCTTCCAACGGGGTTAAGATGTAAACTTTTGTTTAATCTTATAGAATTTAATCTGCCAACAGTTTTTAATTTTGTTTTTAGCAATAATCCGCCCTGGTCTACACCAGAGCCGATTATTCTATTCGACCTTTGTCGTTTTGATAAAAACTCTACTTGCGATAGTGTATTCAAAATTAACTTTAGAAAGATTTGACATGAACATCAAAGGTTTACTTTGGTATTCACAGATGGCTCCAAAATTGACAACAAGGTTGGAAGTGCCTTTTATTGCTCCACCTTAACTGAACGTTTCAGGCTAAGCGACGTGTGTTCAGTTTTCACTGCAGAGTTATTTGCCATCCGTGAAGCTCTTAAATACATTCTACGCTGTCGTTGTGGAGAATACCTTTTGTGTTCAGATAGCTTAAGTTCACTTCAAGCTATAAAACTCATGTATTCTAGTCATCATTTGGTACAAGACATCCAATTCTATTTAGAAAAACTAACCTCTAAGGGATATATAATAGAGTTTTGCTGGATACCTGGACACGTGGACATAGAGGGAAATGAACACGCTGATCGGGCTGCTAAGGAAGCTTCCCAGCGTCGCGACGTTGATTTCAATCTAGTTCCCGTTCCAGATGTCAAGAGTGGATACAAGCAAAGATTGTTGGATTTGCGACTGTTATGTATTGTATTGGATTGTATGTTTATAATGCGCGCATTCTGTATGCATTCGATATCGATATGCATTCGATTATCGATTTATGTACTGTACAGTGATGCGTCCTGGTGGCGTGAATAAAGTGTAGCTTCTTGGGAATTGCGTCGTGGTGGTCTGTTCTTCTCCCAATGTCATGTATCATCCAAATGGGACTAAAGCAGTCTAAGATATAACACTGGCGGCGAGTAAAAGGGATGAAAATCCACGTCAAGTATGTATATGTAATAGTCTTGAGGCATTTTTATTTTCCGAGGCGAAAAGTAGGCCTAGGCCCTAGCCTAGGGTAGAAGGGCGTGGTCGCGTAGGCCGGGGCGTCCGAAAATTTTCGGCAGTTAGGCCTAAGGCTAGCGTCCTAGTTCAAGGCCTAGACAAGAAAACCTTGTGTCTTTGGATGTATATTTATTGTTAATTCATAGGCCTAGCCAAGTCGTCCTATCCAATATGGGTTTTATTGGAAAAGTCAGTGAGTTTGACCCTCAGCTGGAAGATTTTCAATCTTATGCAGAACGCCTAGATGAGTTTTTCAAGGCCAATGAAGTTACCACTGAGGATAAAAAAGCATCTATTTTCGTAACTCTCATGGGGGCTAAGCTGTATGCAACATTAAAGTCAATTTTAAGCCCGGCAACACCCCAAGGCAAGTCTTACACTGCATTAGTGAATGCATTGAAGTCACATTATGCTCCCGCAAAGTCAGTTATTGCGGAGTGCTTCAAATTTGGTAAACGTAACCAAATGGAGGGTGAGTCAGTCGACAACTACATAGTCGAACTAAAAAGACTGGCGGTTACTTGCGATTTCGGGTCATACCTAGACCGTGCATTACGTGATCGTTTTGTATGTGGTATAAAGAGTGAAGAAACTCAACGGCAGCTACTAAACTGTGAGGATGAGTTATCTTTCGATAAAGCTTGTAAAATTGCTCGCGGATTAGAATTAGCAATGAGTCACGCCAAATTACTGCATCCAAGTGGGTATGGTCAGGAAGTGAAGAAAATGTCAAAAGTTCATGGTGGACGAACCATGAGGGAGAACCACAACCAGGCTTCCCAGAAGCAGAGCCACTCCAAGGAGTCCAAGTCCAAGGCTACGGGTCAGTATCAGTCCAACCAGTACCAACACGAACAAATGTGTCAATGTTGTGTCGATGAACAGCAATCTATCCAAAGGTCAAACTAATGCCACTGTTGAGTCAAAACAACTTGATAATGCTTTTTCAAATGTGATTGGCAAGCTAAGGGATGAGCCTTTGATAGTCCCAGTGTCAATTAATAATCAGGTTGTCAAAATGGAGGTTGATAGCGGTTCAGCTAAATCAATTATTTCAAATGTAATGTTTAAGGAATGTTTCTCCGATGTCCCTTGCAGGAAGACTGATTTGAAGCTGAAATCAGTAGTAGGTGAAAACCTAAAAATCTATGGTGAAATAGAGGTGTCTGTAGAAAACTACAAAAATTCAAATCAGGTTCATAGTTTGCCCCTGATAGTTGCGGATGTACACAATTTTACACCGTTGATGGGGAGATCATGGCTAAATGTTCTATACCCTGATTGGAGGAAACATCTGTCAAACATTCCTAACACAGTTAATTCCTTAAAATGTCATGATTTCAAGGATGTTAGTCAACTTCAGGAAACTTTCCCAAATGTTTTCAAGGGAAGTGAGACTTCAGCCATCAAAGAGTTTGAAGCTGATATTTGTCTGAAGGATAACTCAGTTCCAATTTTCCATAAGGCTTATAATGTACCTTACGCACTTAAGGAAAAAGTTACTGATGAAATTCAGAGGTTAGTAAGAACAGGAACCCTTAAACCTGTCAAGCGTAGCCAATGGGCCTCTCCTTTGGTCATTGTCCCGAAAAAAAACTCTGATAAAATACGCTTGTGTGTCGACTATAAGGTAACTGTTAACAAGTGTGTAGACACGGAACACTACCCCCTACCAAGAGTGGATGATCTCCTTGCCTCACTGGCAAAGGGAAAGGTGTTCACAGTGCTAGATCTATCTAATGCTTACCTGCAGTTGAGATTATCTGATAGGTCTCAGCACATCCTAACGGTAAACACCCATTTAGGGTTATATCAGTTCACCAGGTTACCATTTGGGGTAACCAGTGCTCCTGCTATTTTTCAGTCAGTAATCGATCAGGTGTTAAAAGACATTCCCAATGTCCTTATCTACCTAGATGACCTGTTAATTTTGGGGGAAACTTTGGAAGAATGCAAGAGAATCCTATTGCTAGTACTTCAAAGATTAGAAAAGTATGCAATCAGAGTCAATTTGTCCAAATGTAAATTCTTTCAAACCAGTATTGAATACCTGGGTCATCTGATTGACCAACAGGGTATACATCCAACTCCCCCCGTCTGGGCCCGGGGTAGAATTGGCCCAGAGCATGGCTCTGCTAATCGTAAAAGGCGATTCAAGAGAAAAAGTCCACCTTGCAAACATCAGCTAGCAAGAAGGGTAGTATATTACTCCCCGAATCTAGAGGCGAGCTCTGGCAATCGTCGCCGGGAACCTTGCCCCCTTCCCTTGCGACCCCCCGGCGACGATGACAAAGACAATGACACCACGAACAATGACAAAGACAATGACGACCGCGACGTGAGAAACACCCCTTCCTCCCCTTTCCCGTGGCTGGTTCTGACCAGCATGGGCCCCTTTTCCTCCCCCCCCCCCCCTAGGTTAGAGTGGTGCATTATGACCTAACGGTTGACGCGTCCTTAATCCAAATAAACCAAAAAAAAAAAAAAAAAAACCAAACTACAGCTATAACTCAGGCTCCAGACCCAACTAATGTTACACAGCTGCAGTCTTACCTAGGACTATTAAATTTCTATAACAGATTTTTGCCAAACCTGTCTTCTAAACTCAAACCGTTGCATAGGTTACTAGAAAAGGGGTCAGATTGGCAGTGGTCCCAGGATTGTAAGGAGGCTTTTGAACTTAGTAAACAGCTGTTGTTAGATAACCAAGTGCTGGTGCCATATGATCCTCAAAAACCCATGGTGGTAGCGAGTGACGCTTCACATTACGGAGTTGGTGCAGTCCTATCGCACATTGTGGATGGTGTAGAGCGTCCAGTAATGTTTGCGTCATCAACCTTAAACCATGCGGAGCAAGGATATGCTCAAGTAGAGAAGGAGGCTTTGAGCCTTATATTTGCTGTTAAGCGTTTTCACAAATATATTTACGGTCGTAAATTTCTACTCGTAACTGATCACCAGCCCCTTAAGGCAATACTTGGCAGCAAGAAGGGAATTCCAACCCTTGCAGCCTCACGCCTTCAGAGGTGGGCAATCATACTGTCCTCTTACCGGTATGATATTGAGTACAGGAAGGGTAAGGAAATTTCACACGCTGACGCTATGTCACGTTTACCTTTGCAAAGTGATGGAGTAGAGACCCACAATAGCTACTTATGTACAGTGAAGATCATTTGCGAAGCGTTAGCCTCACCTTATCATTTACGTCCCTGTAATCCTAATGATATTGCAAATGCTACGCGAGTTGATCATACCTTATCTCGCGTATTCACCTTTACGCAACAAGGTTGGCCAAACCATGTTGAGAATCCTGACTTAAAACCCTACTTTATTCGTAGGAACGAGCTGTCATTAGAAGGAAACTGTGTGTTATGGGGGAATAGGGTAATTATTCCTGTCAAATTGCGTGATCATGTACTCTCATTACTACACGAAAACCACCCAGGGATAGTTCGAACTAAAATGCTGGCGAGAAGCCACGTGTGGTGGCCAGGGTTAGACGCAGATATTGAACAAAAGGTGTCTAGTTGTGAAGCCTGCATAGTTAGCAGTCCTACACACACAGTAGTTCCCTTAACTAATTGGCCAACACCCTCTAAACACTGGCAGAGAATCCATCTGGATTTTGCAAAAAAAGATAACAATATGTACCTTGTATTAGTAGATAGCTACTCAAAATGGATGGAAGTCTGGAAAATGAAATCTACCAATGCATCTCAAGTAATTAGTAAGATCAGAAGGGTAATTTCAACCTTTGGTTTCCCAGAGACCATTGTCACAGACAATGGCCCTCCATTCACTTCAACAGAGTTTAATGATTTTTGCAATCGGAATGGTATCAACCTTTTGCATAGTCCACCTTACCACCCAGCTTCAAACGGTGCTGCAGAACGAGGGGTGCAGACACTTAAACAAGTCCTAAACAAATTTAATATCAATGATGAGAAATTGGAACAAGGTAGTGCAGGTCTGTCGCTCCAACATAGAATTGACAATTTCCTATTCAGTTTCAGGAACACACCCAATGTCACAACAAAATTATCTCCAGTAGATATTATGTTAAAGTTTAGACCCCGAACCAAGTTGGAAATGCTCAAACCCAATTTAAGTATTGCATTGCAAAAACATAGTACTATGGTAATGAACCAGAGTAATAGCTCTCATAAAAGAATGTATAAGGCTACAGAATTTGAGGACGGAGAGCAAGTGCTAGTACAATCAGTAGGACCTACTAGGGAAAAGGGAAAAAACTGGATCGTAGGCGAGGTGAAACAGAGAATTAGTGCTGTGACATACCTAGTTTGGGTACGTGATAGAATCAGATTGGTACATGCAGATCACTTGAAACGCTCACTACTTCCAAAGGATGGAGTAGGCCTAAGATTAAATCCAGCAAACCCACCCCGTGCTATTAGCAAGCCATGTTCAGAAGTGGTAGAGTCCCCTGTAGAACAGAATGGTTCCCCTGGTGTTACCATGGACACTCCAGTAACTCCTACAGTTCCAAGCAATACGCCACCAACAGTGGTACGAAGGCCAAGTCCAGTAGACCCAACCCAAACGTCACCAGTGGTGCGAAGGTCCAGTCGGAACCGCAAAGTTCCTCAAAAATTGGATTTGTAAAACTTATAAATACTATGTTCTATTTGTAATTGCTTCACTACATGCTTAGATATAGTGAACTATTTACATGAATCTAAATAATTGTTATGTGCTTCACTACGTATAACTGCAAATGAGATAGTATATAATATCTTAATTTTTAAAAACGGAAGGAATGTTATGTATTGTATTGGATTGTATGTTTATAATGCGCGCATTCTGTATGCATTCGATATCGATATGCATTCGATTATCGATTTATGTACTGTACAGTGATGCGTCCTGGTGGCGTGAATAAAGTGTGCTTCTTGGGAATTGCGTCGTGGTGGTCTGTTCTTCTCCCAATGACATGTATCATCCAAATGGGATTAAAGTAGTCTAAGATATAACAGCGACAAGCATCTTGGGATGTGTTGCAAAATAACAAATTGCGTAGTGTGATGCCCACATTGACTAACAAAATTCGTCCACCTACGTCTCGACTCTCACGTAGAGAAGAGGTGGTATTGTCTAGAATTCGTATAGGCCATACACGCCTAACACACGGATATCTCTTAACAAGAGAAAAGGTTATTCCCATATGTGACACATGTGATGTACCTTTAACCGTGCACAGTGGCGGCTTGAACCCCTGAAAACCCGCGGGGCCAACTTTTTAGTATAACACCCACCCACACATGGGCGCCCGCAGGAATTTTGGCAGGGGGGGTAAAAACTACAATTTGTACTTTCGTTGGGCAAGAACAGGGGGTTTGGGGGACGGAGCCCCCCAACAATAGCGCCGCAGGCAAATTTTTTGAAAATCGTGTTTTTAGAATGCGTTTGGTGGGTTTTAGAAAAAAGTAGTGGGCTGAATACAATAACAAAATTATGCAATTTTTGTGCAGTCGATACTCGAAACTAGAAAACCACCAAAAGGAAACCTTCAAAATATTCCCCCCCCCCTCCCCATTTTTTTTGTCATAGCGCCGCAGGCGAAAATTTTGAAAATCAGGTTTTTAGAATGCGTTTGGTGCAGGGTTTTAGAAAAAAGTAGTGGGCTGAATACAATAACAAAATTATGCAATTTTTGTGCAGTCGATACTCAAAACGAGAAAACCACCAAAAGGAAACCTTCAAAATTCCCCCCCCCCATTTTTTTGTCCCTTATTTGAAAGCTTCATAAACTCAACATTGAGTTGGGCGGTTATTAGCTTTTTTGTCCACTGAGATAATCTGACTTTCCCCTACTTCACATCTTCGCTTTTGCAAGCCTTTTATTGTGACGGTCAAAACTCGCATTAATTAATGGAGTGGTATTCTTTTCAAAACTCAAGACGAACTATTGCAGGTAAAAGACACAATAAGCTACTTATCTCGCAGAAAATTGGCAACCATTAAATTTAACAAATGTTCATCAGTAAAGAAATCGACTGTACAAGTTTATTAATAAATCCACACCACGTTAAATGAGGGCAAATTAGCTCTTCTGCTTGCTCGGGCCAGGGGGGCACCCCCTTAATCTGCGGGCGCCCATGCACCCAATTTTGGTGTCCTAAAACACGTTTTCAGGCGAGCCCTTGGATACGCCGTGGCAAACTAAGCATACCCACGGCAAGGGCGTCCACAGGAATCGTGTCCGGGACGGGCAAAATAAAACAATAGAGCCGCAGGCGAAAATTTTTAAATCATGTTTTTAGAGTGCATTTGGTGCGTTTTAGAAAAAAAGTAGTTGGCTAATTAATGCAACATCAAAATAATGTAGTTTTTGTGCAGTCAAATTGACATTACCAGGATATTTAGGCGACGATGTGTACCCTTCTCAATTTTTAATATTAATTTATATAAAAATGCAACGAATATTCTAATTCACAACTAAACTATTCTAAAATAATATATGCATATAAATAATACAGTGGAGTTGATTAACCTGTACATTTATTTCATTTCATCGGAGATAGCAATAGTTGGATATGTCCTTGATTTTTATTATAATTAGTAGGCGCCTTACAATAATGTTTTTTATATTTTTAGGGGTGTTGTAATTTTATATTTTTAATGTATTTAATTATTTTAATTAATTGTAACAGTGTATTACACATTTTCCTGTGTCTACGCAAGTAATATAGGTTTAAACAAAAACATTGGTATGGTTTTCTTGTATTAATTCTCATCACAGTGACACCCTCTTTCGAATTGCCGTGTTTTTTTATTTTATCCTCTTTCATATTTTTTTCTCAATAATAACTTTCTTTGACCCTCCCCCCTCCCCTAGGCTACTGGAGTGGCCGCTACATTTCTCCCGTGGGGTGGGCGCTATACTGTCCTGGAAGGTCTCGTTTTTGAGCTCGATTGGGGCTGGGTCTTGCTTGAGTATAAAATTAATTCACAAACAAAAATGTTGGCTCAAGAAGGACCCGAAGAAAATAGGACTATCAATTGTTAAAAGCTTGGCTAGGGATCTTGGAAGCAAAACCAGGGGGGGCACCTACCCCAGCCTGCCCCACCCTTACCCCTAGTAGACACCCATACCCACCGGGCACCACTGGTATAGTAGTGGTTACAGAAAAATATTATATTCTTGATGGTATTGCGCGTTTGGGAGACCTGTTCTTTTTCAGTTTATTTGGCACGATCTTTTGAGCGTGCATTTTAATTACATTCCTATCTGACACTAGTATTGGCTTGTTTTTTCACAATTACATTCCTATCTACACGAGTATTGGCTTTTCGGGAAGTTTTCATCATATAGGCACGATACTATTTCTTTTATAGCTCATTTTTATATAACAAACACTCAAAGATTAATTGGCCTACTTACGTCCACCCCCCACACCCTATACACCCTGAGCTGAGCTGACCACCCACCCACGTATTTCCTGCGGGGCCATGGCCCCGAATTTGTATGGTCGGGCCGCCACTGACCGTGCATCATATGCTAGCAGAATGTGCCAAATATGATGCCTTGCGCACGCAATTTGATCTCTCCCAATCATATGAAGAACTTCTATCATATGATAACGGCGACCAACTTTCTAAATTTCTCATCCATAGTAATCTATTTAACAAAATTTAATTCACATCTTACACATTTCTTTCTTTTCTTTCTTTTAATTTACATACATATCTTTTATTTTGCTATTACTTTCTTCATCATCAATTTATTTTGTTATTTATACACTTAGAAAACAATCTAATCATCAAACATACCTGCATTAACTCTTCTCATTTACTTTCATTCACAGGCGGCGCAATATGACCTAACCGGTTGAAGCGCCCTAGTTTCTCACGTCGTCGTCGTACTTTAGCAGCTCCTGTAGTGGGAGAGGAACGAGAGTACGAGCTAGTGGCGAAATGATAATATATGCTAGCAGAATATACCAAATATGATGCCTTCAAAAGCAATTTGATCTCTACCAATCATATGAAGAATTTAGCTATAGTATGATAACGGCGACAAACTTTCTATATTTCTCATTCCAAAGTAGGGCCTAATTGATTTAAGGTCCTCAGACCCGGCGTGTCCTATAAGCTACACACGCGGTGCAGTATTGTTAATAGTAAACCCTGGGTCTGAGGAGGCTAATAAAATGTAATTCTCATCGTACACATTTCTTTAATTTCTTTATTTTTCATTACCATATATAACTTTTGTTTTGCTATTTCTATCATCATCATCATCATCATTCTATTTTGTTTCATAATTCTATTCTATTTTGTTTCATAATTCTACACTTAGAAAACAATCTAATCATCAAACACACCATTACCTCATCTCATCAACTTTCATTATCACAGGCGGCGCAATATGACCTGACTGGTTGAAGCGCCCTAGTTTCTCACGTTGTCTTAGACCCATGTCAACCAATTAGCCCCTATGTGGACTCTTAACCCGTCTGGGCCCGGGGTAGAATAGGCCCAGAGCATGGCTCTGCTAATCGTAAAAGTCGATTCAAGAGAAAACGTCCACCTCGCAAACATCAGCTTGTAATAAGGGTAGTATTTTACTCCCCGAAACTAGATGTGAGCTCTGGCAATCGTCGTCGGGGACCTTGCCCCCTTCCCTTGACGACCCCTCGACGACGATGACGACAATGACACCACGAACGATGACGAAGACAATGACGACCGCGACGTGAGAAACCCCCCTTCCCCCCTTACCCGTGGCTGGTTCTGACCAGCATCCTCCCCACATCACCTAGGCTAGAGTGGTACATTATGACCTAACGGTTGACGCGTCTTTAATCCAAATACACAAAAAAAAAACACTTACACAAAATAAGCTACAAAAACACAAAATCATTGTTTTCGTTATTCTGTAATCAATTTCGCAAAGTTTAAATAAATAAATAAAATAAATTCGTATTTAAAGTCTACCCAGTCTGTAAACCAAATCTTATACTATGTTCGTTTCGTTTTCGTCGCTGTAGTTATTCCTAAGATCCAGTGGCGACTCGTGCTATAGGCACCGAGCGTTCATACAACTAGCGCCATCCGTGGACGAATCCGGAACAACTTGACTGAATGATCGTCTTCCTTGCGCACTTTCCTATGCTATTAGCTCACATGTCAGAGTGAATTATTTTAGTTTTTACTGTATTGCAGGACTATAATGGATGTTGAGAATGTTTGTAGGATATTCAGGAAGTCCTGTTGCATTGTTGGCTGTTCAAATTGAATCGCCAACACAGAAAAATATGTTATATTTTACAGTTTTCCTGGCAGACCCCATGAGAGGGAATGGCGCGGCAGACTGGTCCAAAAGCAGTGAATGGATAGATAAAAGTTTTTCTGTAACCCTACATTTATTTACTAATGCAAACAGTGTATTTATTAGACACAAACCTGAACATTGGCCGATAAGTAATAGCCAATAGTCCTTGGTCCAGCTAGACATATCTGTGGAAGGTCTGAAGTTGTGACTGAGTAGGCCTAGGCCTAATTTCCATCATGACAGTTGACAGATCATGTGGCAGACAGAACCTAGCAGACGAAGTCGTATTGTTTTAATTTTGGTATTTTGCACATGCTAAAATTTGAAATTGGACTCATCATAAATAGACCCTAATTAACCTAGGCCTAGTCCACATTCACTGAAATTGGGGTAGATTTAGATTTGATATCGCCAGGAAGGCAGCTAGGCCTAGGCCCTACCTAGGCGTAGGCCTCTGGCCTAGGAAACTTTTTTGTTTGACCTAGGTCTTATCTCTTTGCCTATACCTGTCAGGACAGTCAGTAGCAAAGATGTCAGTAGTGTCTACTAAATAATGCATTGTTGCCCCATGTCACTGGATTCGGTTCTTATACAAAGTAAAGTGGCCAGGGCCTAGGGGTGCAGCTATTTAACCATAGGCCTAGGCCTACAGAAGAATCAACACAAAACCTGACAGAAAGCTGCTCAAACTGTTCTCAAGAAACTAAGCCTCAGAGCCTAGGCATAATTGTAGCATGTAGGGTTTAACTTTATGCCCCTGGGACATTTTTTAATGTAGGTAACTAGGCCTAATGCACTTCAAATCAATTATTCACGAAACATCGGCTTAGACCTTGCGGCGTGTTGCGAGTGAACTTCGTGATATATTGTGAGTGTTTGGCTATTTATTTCCTATTCTAGTGATATCTTCGTTGACTTGTTATTACACTGAAATCACGATTCTCTGTCTTATTTCACGTGTCAGGCAGGGTTTTGTCTCTAAAAGCTCTGGATAGGGGCTAGTCAAGTTGTGAATCGTTTGGAATTGCAAACAAAAACATCCAATTTTAATCATGATATTTAGCAACTAAAACTATTTTTGTAATGGTGTTTTAGGCCTATACTCTTTCAGAAAAACGATAATAAGATAAGAAGCGATTGTTTGTTTTCATATACTGCATGAACCTTCTGAAAACCACATTTAATAACACAATTCGCGTTGTTATAGCCATTACAGCAATGTCAAATTCTACATGTGATTCAGTCAACTTGTTCCCCCAGTGGCCGCCCAGAGCGCTGCGTGTATTTTTAGTGGCGCGCTCAGTGGCTAATCTCGGTCCCTATTGTGCGCTGGTGCTGTAGCACCACCACCATAAATCATCCATCTCCATTAAACTGATTTTTCGATAAGTTCAATGTGTATGTATTGTAAAATTAAGTATGTCAAAAGTATCCGCGGCCGTGCTGTAGAGATGCCCTAATGGTCAACTTTTTCATACCGCGTATTACATGGTGGTGATGGTTTTGAACCAAGCATATGTAGAAACTTGCGATGTGCTCCGCACCGAATTCGACGACTTTTAAGCCCTTTTAGCACGCAACGACAGGGAATAACACGGGTAAAACGAAACGCAAACCGGTCTTCTGGTGCTATCGGGACTCGCGCACTCGGGCTCTGTATAGGTTCGCCCGCTAGCCGCGCACCCTTGCAATCACTTCACTCGTCAGTCGTCAGTCTTCAACCCTACAGCAGTCGCTGTAGGTAATTGTTGTTTAATTTAAATTGATTGCAGTTTAATTGTTATTCAATTATTTTTATTTGTGTGGAGGAGGTGGGAATTGTGACAACCTCAGACACCCCTCCTTCCCTGTCACACATAAACCCATATGCATGATTTACGTTTGCTGTATATTAGCACCACCTGTTATAATGTCCACGAGCCGCCACTGCTAAGATCTTAACGTAACTGTGGTACAACTCCAAGCTGTTTGTCTTGTGTGAGTGGGGGTGTGAACTGGGTCTGAACGCAGGCTTGCTAGCTGGCCTCGTACCGCAGATAAGGGCCTTCCAAGTTCGTAAATCGATTCTGAGTTTGTGATACAGTCCAAACTGAAAGTTTTGAATGTCCTTTCGGCTATTGACTAATGTTTGAAAGACTGATCAATAAAATAATGTTTTTATTTTCTAACCGGTTGAAGCGCCCTAGTTTTTCACGTCGTCGAATATCATTGCTGACCATGCAGATTCAAAGACGAGGTATGCTAAATGAATTGTTGTCATTCTTGAGTTAATGATTTAATAATTAATTTACCCCCGTCTGGGTCCGGGGTATAGAATTGGCCCAGAGCATGGCTCTGCTAATCGTTCAAGGCGATTCAAGAGAAAAAGTCCACCTCGCAAACATCAGCTAGTATGAAGGGTAGTATTTTACTCCCCGAAAATAGAGGCGAGCTCTTGCAATCTTTGTCAGGGACCTTGCCTCCACGAACGATGACAAAAATAATGACGACCGCGACGTAATAACACCCCTCTCCTACCCCTACCCGACCAGCATGGGACCCTTCCCCCATATCCCCTGGGGCTAGGCGATAGTGGTGCATTATGACCTATAACGGTTGACGTGCCGTTAGACTTAATGAATAAAATATAATCGTCTCCGCGCAAACCTCAGTGACTCCTCTTCAATTTTCAATCCCTTAACAAGAGAAAAGGTTATTCCCATATGTGACACATGTGATGTACCTTTAACCGTGCATCATATGCTAGCAGAATGTACCAAATATGATGCCTTGCGCACGCAATTTGATCTCTCCCAATCATATGAAGAACTTCTATCATATGATAACGGCGACAAACTTTCTCCTAGTTTCTCACGTCGTCGTCGTCGTCGTCGTCGTCAAAATTTCTCATCCATAGTAATCTATTTAACAAAATTAAATTCACATCTTACACATTTCTATCTTTTCTTTATTTTCATTTACATACATAACTTTTATTTTGCTATTACTTACTTCATCATCAATTTATTTTGTTATTTATACACTTAGAAAACAATCTAATCATCAAACATACCTGCATTAACTCTTATCATTTACTTTCATTCACAGGCGGCGCAATATGACCTAACCGGTTGAAGCGCCCTAGTTTCTCACGTCGTCGTCGTCGTCTCTTCAATTTTGGTTAAAAACTTCAACTTAAACCAAATCAACTTCAAAGAAATAAACAGCAAATTTCATATATTCGTTAACAGTAATACATGCGGCGCGATTAGACATGGTCGGTTGATACGCCTTAGTTTCTTACGTGGTTGTCAAATTTAACTGTCCTGGTATAAACTGACGAGAGAACGCCCCTTTCCCTTTCCCTCCCCCTATACCCGACCAGCATGGGCCCCTCCTCTCCATATCCCCTAGGCTAGAGTGGCGCATTAAAACCTAACGGTTGACGCGCTTTTAATCCAAATAAACCAAAAAGTCTTGCCCGTATACTCTTTACTTAGAAAATAATGTTATTTTCAAACACACCATTAACTCATTTAATCAACTTAAAATATCACAGGCGGCGCGATATGACCTGACCGGTTGAAGCGCCCTAGTTTCTCACGTCGCCGTATAGCCGTGAATTTAAAAATCCTTTCTGTTTTTTGTAAAATGCTCATGGCAATCACTATAGGTAACTATAGGTAACTGTTCATTAGTCAGAACAAAATAAAATTTAATTATAATTATAAAGACCAGGAAGAATTAAAATGTAGAGTGGTGCATTATGACCTAACGGTTGACGCGTCCTTAATTCAAATAAACCAAAACACCAGAAACTCATTTAATCAACTTAAAATATCACAGGCGGCGCGATATGACCTGACCGGTTGAAGCGCCCTAGTTTCTCACGTCGCCGTATAGCCGTGAATTTAAAAATCCTTTCTGTTTTTTGTAAAATGCTCATGGCAATCACTATAGGTAACTATAGGTAACTGTTCATTAGTCAGAACAGATAAAATTTAATTATAATTATAAAGACCAGGAAGAGTTAAAATGTAGAGTGGTGCATTATGACCTAACGGTTGACGCGTCCTTAATTCAAATAAACCAAAACACCAGAAACTCATTTAATCAACTTAAAATATCACAGGCGGCGCGATATGACCTGACCGGTTGAAGCGCCCTAGTTTCTCACGTCGCCGTATAGCCGTGAATTTAAAAATCCTTTCTGTTTTTTGTAAAATGCTCATGGCAATCACTATAGGTAACTAGGTAACTGTTCATTAGTCAGAACAAATAAAATTTAATTATAATTATAAAGACCAGGAAGAGTTAAAATGTAGAGTGGTGCATTATGACCTAACGGTTGACGCGTCCTTAATTCAAATAAACCAAAACACCAGAAACTCATTTAATCAACTTAAAATATCACAGGCGGCGCGATATGACCTGACCGGTTGAAGCGCCCTAGTTTCTCACGTCGCCGTATAGCCGTGAATTTAAAAATCCTTTCTGTTTTTTGTAAAATGCTCATGGCAATCACTATAGGTAACTAGGTAACTGTTCATTAGTCAGAACAAATAAAATTTAATTATAATTATAAAGACTAGGAAGAGTTAAAATGTAGAGTGGTGCATTATGACCTAACGGTTGACGCGTCCTTAATTCAAATAAACCAAAACACCAGAAACTCATTAAATCAACTTAAAATATCACAGGCGGGCGCGATATGACCTGACCGGTTGAAGCGCCCTAGTTTCTCACGTCGCCGTATAGCCGTGAATTTAAAAATCCTTTCTGTTTTTTGTAAAATGCTCATGGCAATCACTATAGGTAACTAGGTAACTGTTCATTAGTCAGAACAAATAAAATTTAATTATAATTATAAAGACCAGGAAGAGTTAAAATGTAGAGTGGTGCATTATGACCTAACGGTTGACGCGTCCTTAATTCAAATAAACCAAAACACCAGAAACTCATTTAATCAACTTAAAATATCACAGGAGGCACAATATGACCAAACCGGTTGAAGCGCCCTAGTTTCTCACGTCGTTTGCATTGGTCATGCCCATTCCTTGCTCGTGGCTGGTTCTGACCAGCACAAGCATGTCCACCCCGCGTCTCCCCAAGTCACCCTTACGTTCCTCCCCTTTGGAAAATATATAGTTATAACTTAACTAATAAACAGCATTATCACAGGAGGCACAATATGACCAAACGGTTGACGCGCCCTTAAAACTAATAAACATCAAACAACAACAAACATCGACTTTCTAAATATCTGGAAAACATCGCAGCTGCCTCAGCCTAGACCTAGGTCGACGAACATATCGTGCAGCCAACGGTGCTTACTTAATAATTAAGCCTAGACGGGAGGCACCGAGCTCTTGTCATTAGAGCGTTAATTATTCGTCAAACAGAAGCCGGTACTCAAGTTTACTCATCGATTATCTCAAAGAACAGATTATACATGTCTGGACGAAGACATTGTAAAGGCAACGGAGTACGACCAGGCTGGCCGTCTGGGCCCGGGGTAGAATTGGCCCAGAGCATGGCTCTGCTAATCGTACAAGGAGATTCAAGAGAAAAAGTCCACCTCGCAAACATCAGCTAGTATGAAGGGAAGTATTTTACTCCCAGAAAATAGAGGCGAGCTCTGGCAATCGTCGTCGGGGACCTTGCCCCCTTCCCTTGACGACCCCTCGACGACGATGACAAAGACAATGACACCACGAACGATGACAAAGACAATGACGATCGCGACGTGAGAAACACCCCTTCCTCCTCTTACCCGTGGCTGGTTCTGACCAGCATGGGCCCTTCCTCCCCCTACCCCACCTTAGGCTAGAGTGGTGCATTATGACCTAACGGTTGACGCGTCCTTAATCAAAATATATATATAAAAAAAGCAATGCCCTCCCCTTGCTTGTGGCTGTTTCTGACCAGCACAAGCCTGTCCACCCCGCGTCTCCCTTAACGTTCCTCCCTTTGGAAAAGATAGTTAAAAACCAACTAATAAACAACTACATTATCACAGGAGGCGCAATATGACCTAACGGTTGACGCGCCTTTAAACCTAATAAACAACAACATCAAACACACGATTAACTCATCTCATCAACTTTCAATATCACAGGCAGAGCAATATAACCTTAACCGGTTGAAGCGCCCTAGTTTCTCACGTCGCCGTGAGCCCTTCGTGCGTGATTAGATTCCATTTCCTCCCCCTACCCTGTGGCTGGTTCTGACCAGCATGGGCCCCTCCTCCCCATGTCCTCTAGGCTAGGAGGGAGCATTATGAACTAACGGTTGACGCGTCCTTAATCCAAATAAACCAAAAATGAAAACACTAAAAAATCATAAATGCAATTATAATAACTAATTTATTGCTCGCCATGGCTTTAGGTTAGAATTGGGCTAAGCTAAGGCATGCCTCTGCTGTTCGTAAAATGCGAAGAAGAAGTCAAAATCCATTGCGCAAACTTCAGATAGTATGAAAGGGAAAAATTTACACTCTTCGAAACTAGAGGCGAGCTCTGGCAGTCGTCGTATGAGACCCGTCCCCCTTCCCTCGACGACCTCCCCGATCATCACGATAAAGACAACACGAAAACTGACAAAGACGATGACGAACACGACATGAGCACCTCTAATTTGGTTCTAACCAGTATGGGATTTTCCTCCAAACATCCCCTTTGCTATAGTGGCGCCTTACCTAACCGCCCTTTAACCAAAAAAACTTTTTTTTTTTTTTAAATCACACACGAATCAAACTTCTTTCATTTTATTACAATATCATAGGCGGCACAAAAGAATTACCCGTATGAAGCGCCCTAGTTTCTCACGTAGTCGTCCATTGTTGGCTCCTCCTCCCCCCACCCCCCTTAGGCTAGAGTGGTGCATTATGACCTAACGGTTGACGCGTCCTTAATCCAAATAAACAAAAAAAAAAACATTCGTGCCGCAACATTCCCTTTGCTGGAGTGAAGCCTTACCTAACCGCCCTTAAACCAAATAAACTTTTTTTTTTTAAAATCACACACGAATCAAACTTCTTTCATTTTCTTACAATATCATAGGCGGCACAAAAGAATTACCGGTATGAAGCGCCCTAGTTTCTCACGTAGTCGTCCATTCGTGCCGCAACATTCCCTTTGCTGGAGTGACGCCTTACCTAACCGCCCTTAAACCAATTTTTTTTTTTTTTTTTTAAATCACACACACATCAAATTTCTTTCATCATCTTACAATATCATAGGCGGCACAATAGAATTACCCGTATGAAGCGCCTTTGTTTCTCACGTAGTCGTCCATTCGTGACGCAACATTCCCTTTGCTGGAGTGACGCCTTACCTAACCGCCCTTAAACCAAATAAACTTTTTTTTTTTAAAATCACACACACATCAAACTTCTTTCATCATCTTACAATATCATAGGCGGCACAATAGAATTACCCGTATGAAGCGCCTTTGTTTCTCACGAAGTCGTTTATTTGCGGTGGCGACCGGAACGTGAGAGCCCCCCTTTTCTCACCCCTACCTGTGGCTGATTCTGACCAGCATGGGACCTTCCTCCCCATAACCCCTTGGCTAGAGTGACGCATTATGACCTAACGGTTAACGCGCCCTAAACCAAATAATCCAAGTTCACCTTCTTAACGTCCATATCAAATCTCTCCGACCACATCGGCGTGGACGTCCGTGTCTGTGCTAAGTGAAGGACCAACATCGCCGACCTCGCTGTCGTCTAGTCACGTGACAGACTGGACAGGACCATCTCCTGACCACGTGCGCGCTACACGCGTGGAGCTATTAGTGCTGTATATGTGGAGCACTCATGTGTGTCAGGTGGACGATTTTATTTTGAGTATTTCCTTAAAAAAAAAAAAAAATTCGAGGCCCGGGGTAGAATTGACCCAGAGCATGGCTATGCTAATCGTAAAAGACGATTTAAGAGAAAAAGTCCACCTCGCAAACATCAGCTAGTAAGAGCGGAGTATCTTACTCCCAGAAACTAGAGGCGAGCTCTGGAAATCGTCGTCGGGGACCTTGCCCCCTTCCCTTGACGACCCCCCGGCGACGATGACAATGAAACAACGAACGATGACAAAGACGATGACGACCGCGACGTGAGAAACCCCCCTTCCTCCCCTTACCCGTGGCTGGTTCTGACCAGCATGGGCGCCTCCTCCCCCTACCCCACCTTAGGCTAGAGTGGTGCATTATGACCTAACGGTTGACGCGTCCTTAATCTAAATAAACCAACCCCCCCCCCCCTAGGCTAGAGTGGTGCATTATGACCTAACGGTTGACGCGTCCTTCATCCAAATAATCATAAAAAAATCAATCTATTAACTTACAATACCACAGGCGGCGCAATATGATCTTCCCGGTTATAAAGCGTCCTAGTTTCTTACGTCATCTTATATTTGATCGCTCCCGGTCTACCTGGGCCCGGGGTAGAATTGGCCCAGAGCATGGTTCAGCTAATCGTAAAAGGCGATTCAAGAGAAATAGTCCACCACGCAAATATCAGCTAGAAAAAGGGTATGGTAATTATACTCCCCGAAGCTAGAGGCAAGCTCTGACAATCATCGTCCTAGGCTGGAGAGGTGTATTATGACGTAACGGTAAACGCGCCTTTAATCCAAATAAACTTTTAGTATAATTATCATTATGATGTCATTTCCATTTTTCATATACACCTTGAATGTACAGTGGTAACTATTGTTTGGTACTAAATTCATTGTATATTAGCCAAATAACATTTTATTAATCAAATATTTTACAAAAGTGTATTCTTATTCTTGACAAACAAAAAAAAAATGAAAAGTTAACAGTGCTCTTCCAGTATGTCGGAACCTTATTACGCGCAATTTTTTTTGTCAAAGCATGGACTGGTGTCCCTTCATAAAGTCTGTTAATATGTATCAAAAGAGCTGATTTTTTGTGTGTATTCAAAACAAGTAAACTAACAATGTGAACTGGGATGATAATTTTCAACCATCAAACACCCCATTAACTCATCTCATCAATTTTCATCATCACAGGCAGCGCAATATTACCTAACCGGTTGAAGCGCCCTAGTTTCTAATTTTTGTGTGAAGTTTTTGATAAAAATTCTCTGATCTATTTAACATAGTTCATCCACCATTGTAGGTTATTTTGTATATATATTTTCCATTTGAAGAATTTATCTGGGAAACGATTTGAAAAAAGTTAGTTTCCGTCCATTATTGCGCGTTAAAGTATGTCATTTTTTTTTGTAAAATCAGGGGCATACTCAAAAACAGATTTAAAAAAGAAGGGTATAGTTGAACATCAATTTTGATTCATTTGAATGTATTTTCATTTCTATAAGAGAGAATTGAATTATTTTTGAAGCTACAAAAACTTAACAAAATTAGGGAAATGATAAAATAAAAAAAATCAGGGTGTATATAATCCCAACACAACAGAAAAAAACCCTCAATCTATTAACTAACAATACCACAGGCGGCGCAATATGATCTACCCGGTTATAAAGTGCCCTAGTTTCTTACGTCGAGTGTTCTTGATTCATTTAGATCCTTCTCTTGGGGTATAGAATTGGCCCAGAGCACGGCTCTGCCAATCGTAAAAGGCGATTCAAGAGCAAAGTCCACCTCGTAAACATTACCTAGTAAGAGGGGAGTTTATTACTCGACGAAACTTGAGGCGAGCTCTGGCAATCGTCGTCGTGGAACCTTCCAGCTTCCCCTTACGACCTCCCCGACGACGACCACTATGACAACACGAACGATGATACATACAGTAGACGATGTCGTCCTCTACGTGAGAATCCCCCTTTCGTCTCCCTCCCGTGGCTGGTTCTAATTAGTACGGAATATCCTTCTCCACATCTCCTAGGCTAGAGATGTGCATTAAGGGGAATCCCTAGACCCAAATATGATTTCTAAAGAATGCAGTAAAGACGTCTGAAAAGTAAGTAGAATGTAAGAGGGGCTTAATAAAAGAGCGGATAATTTTTTTGAAATTTTTTTGACGGGACATAACCTCAGAATGAACAATTGTATTCAAATTACTGGAATCAGTTGCTCAAGTTCAAAAT
Organism: Sweltsa coloradensis; assembly: GCA_024449915.1. NCBI lineage: Eukaryota > Metazoa > Arthropoda > Insecta > Plecoptera > Chloroperlidae > Sweltsa > Sweltsa coloradensis. The sequence goes on from JAMZAV010000934.1 coordinate 104,462, forward strand.
GGAATTTTTAGCAGCGGTTTTTTGTATATTATTTCTACACTCCTTTATCTACAACCTAAATATAAGTATATTATTGGTTTTATATGGTTTCTGGCGTTGTACGATTTTTTCCGTTAAACGGTACAAAATTTGGAATTGTACCGGCAGGCGAAAAAATCTGTGCAACGCAACAAACCATATAAATCCAAAAATCCTTTTATTTAGGAATTGTAGATAAAGGAGTGTAGAAATAATATACAAAAAACCGCTGCTAAAAATTCAATTTTGAACTTGAGCAACTGATTCCAGGAATTTGAATACAATTGTTGATTCTGAGGTTATGTCCCGTCAAAAAAATTTCAAAAAAATAATCCGCTCATTTATTAGGCCCCTCTTACATTCTACTTACTTTTCAGACGTCTTTACTGCATTCTTAAGAAATCATATTTGGGTCTAGGGATTCCCCTTAAGACGTAACGGTTGAAACTCCTTGAATCGAAATGAACTTTTACAATAATTACTATCATTATAATGTGATTTCCATTTTTCATAAACTTATGAGGACACAATAGAATACAAACTCAATATATTTACTTAAAATACCACAGGAGGTGCAATATGATCTAACAAGTTATATGATTGGGAAAGATCGATCATTTCGTCATCTGTCTAGGCCCGGGGTAGAACTGGCCCAGAGCATGGCTCTGCTAATCGTAAAAGGCGATTCAAAAGAAAAAGTCCACCTCACAAACATCAGCTAAAAAGAGCGGAATATCTTACTCCCGAAACTAGAGGCGAGCTCTTGCAATGTCGCCGGGGATCTTGCCCCCTTCCCTTAACGATCTCCCCGACGACGTTGACAATGACACCACGAACTATGACAAAGACGATAACGACCGCGACGTGAGAACGTCTTCCTTCCTCCCCCTACCCGTGGCTGATTCTGACCAGCATGGGCCCCTCCTCCCCCCCCCCCTTAGGCTAGAGTGGTGCATTATGACCTAACGGTTGACGCGTCCTTAATCCAAATAAACCAAAAATCTTCTAAATGAAGACTACAAAGCCGTTATAACAACATGGTTTTTAATGACGACAAACTTGAGAGAATCAATCGACGAAAACAGAAACATCACAACATGACTCAAGACTCGGAAAGTTGTGGGCAGGATGTGTTATTTGTAATTTCCGTCATTTTTAACGACTATGAAAAGTGGGATTAAAAGGTTTTACGACGTAAGCAACAATTTTAAGACGTTTGTTTATTATAAGTGGACGGGGTAATTCAGGTGTATATCCCAGTCAAAACAGGTGTGCTGTGTATGGAACACTAAAACTTAAACATTGGATGTGTAAGTGTATTCTTCTTAGTGACCCATGAAACAAAAATCCCCCTTCCTGGTTCTGACCAACATGTTCCATATCCCCTTATCTGCGATAGTGTATTCAAAATTAACTTTAGAGAGATTTGCCATGAACATCAAAGGTTTACTTTGGTATTCACAGATGGCTCCAAAATTGACAACAAGGTTGGAAGTGCTTTTTATTGCTCCACCTTAACTGAACGTTTCAGGCTAAGCGACGTGTGTTCAGTTTTCACTGCAGAGTTATTCGCCATCCGTGAAGCTCTTAAGTACATTCTACGCTGTCGTTGTGGAGAATACCTTTTGTGTTCAGATAGTTTAAGTTCACTTCAAGCTATAGAACTCATGTATTCAAGTCATCATTTGGTACAAGACATCCAATTCTATTTAGAAAAACTAACCTCTAAGGGTTCGTTATAAAATAGAGTTTTGCTGGATACCTGGACACGTGGGCATAGAGGGAAATGAACACGCTGATAGGGCTGCTAAGGAAGCTTCCCAGCGTCGCGACGTTGATTTCAATCTAGTTCCCGTTCCAGATGTCAAGAGTGGATTCAAGCAAAGATTGTTGGATTTGCGACAAGCATCTTGGGATGTGTTGCAAAATAACAAATTGCGTAGTGTGATGCCCACATTGACTAACAAAATTCGTCCACCTACGTCTCGACTCTCACGTAGAGAAGAGGTGGTATTGTCTAGACTTCGTATAGGGCACACACGCCTAACACACGGATATCTCTTAACCAGAGAAAAGGTTATTCCCATATGTGACACATGTGATGTACCTTTAACCGTGCATCATATGCTAGCAGAATGTACCAAATATGATGCCTTGCGCATGCAATTTGATCTCTCCCAATCATATGAAGAACTTCTATCATATGATAACGGCGACAAACTTTCCAAATTTCTCATCCAAAGTAATCTATTTAACAAACTTTAATTAACTTCATACACATTTCTTTCTTTTCTTTATTTTCATTTACATACATAACTTTTATTTTGCTATTACTTTCTTCATCTTCAATTTATTTTGTTATTTATACACTTAGAAAACAATCTAATCATCAAACATACCTGCATTAACTCTTCTAATTTACTTTCATTCACAGGCGGCGCAAAATGACCTAACCGGTTGAAGCGCCCTATTTTTCTCACGTCGTTTTGGAGTGTCGCATTATATGGCCTTACGGTTGACGCGTTTTTAATCCAGTTAAACCAAAAAAGTAACAAAATTTAATTCAGGATATACACATTAATTTCATTTCTTTATTTCTATTTCAATAAATTACTATTGTTTTGATATACTGTCATCACCATCATTTTATTTTCTTGTATTTAGGCCTACACTCGAAAAACAATATCAAAAAAAGCGTTACTCACACTTTATGCTGATGACATCAATAGGGTATATGCAAGAAGTTCAAAAATGCTAATTAATGGGTGTTTCCTGATGTTCTTTTAATTCTAAACACAAACTAATTGGTTTGAACGTTTGAAAAAAATGTATTCTATAAGAAAACTGTGTTTGAAAATGCGTAATTTTCAAATGCCGCCGTGGCAACCGATAACGCGCTCTGATTGGTCGTGACGTCACCCGCCATGTAAGAGGCACGTAGAGGCAGTGGACTTGCTTGGTTGACGCGCAAATCCAATACGCAGGCCTACTTGACAGAATGGATTTAAGGAAGGCAGAGGCTAATAATATTAATAAACCAGAAATCTCTGATTCTAATAGGGAAATGAGTAATTAACCATACTTCACTGTCATTCGATACAAACCTACCCAAATTAACTTTCCCGCAAAACCTCCGTGCGCGAAACCACCGTAAGAACAGCTATCTAGGCCTAGGATTTTCAAGTATGTTTGGCTATTCGACGCCTAGAAGGGCAATGTATACAAGAAAATATACTCATGTAATTTATACAGTAAGACACAATGAGTAATTTATCATAATACAATGCCACCACTAATTAATGACGAATATAACGTACCAAAAAATACGTTTTCCCGTGCATCCCCCGAGATTGTAGGACTAATAGGCCGGGCATATAACTCGGCCTACAATAAAAACAATAAAAAGTTAATTTTGCTCTTTTAAAGATTAGAAAATGATTTTAAAGGCTCACGGACATTAATTTGCATAATAGTTTTGGCAACCACAACTCATGTTAATTTACCACAGTGAGGTTAGCGATCGGGATTTTCACTTTTATGTAGGATGGCTATTCGACGCCAAGAAGGGTAATGCATACAAGAATACATATTTATGTAACTTATACAGAAAGATAAATTAGTAAATTATCATAATACAATGCCACCTCTAATCAAAACGAATATAATGTGAAAAAAATAAAAATCCCCCGTGCGAAACCCCCGAGATTATTGACCTATCGGCCGGGCATATAGCTCGGCCTGCAATTTAAAAGTTCGTATTAGCAACCACAACATTCCGTCCCTATCATCATTACTATGTTACATGTCAATTTACGCCTCAAATCTTTGGGAACACTTAAATACAGCTTATTTAGCGTAGCTACACAAGTGCTAGTGCATAAAGGAACAACACAATACTTATTTTTCGATATTCATTGCTGATATAATAAACATCATCATAATAATAATCATAATAATAAAAATAACAATAATAATAATAATAATAAAAATAATAATAATAATAATAATAATAATAATAATAATAATAAAAGTAATTATAGTAATTATAGTTATAATCATAATAATAATCAAACACAGCATTAACTCATCTAGTAAATTGTCATAAACACAGGCGGCGCAATATGACCTAACCGGTTGAAGCGCCCTAGTTTCTCACGTCGTCGTCGTCGTTGCGCCCCTGCCATGGCCCCTGCGCGTGTTATCCCAATGCGTCCGCTGGTAGCCTACACGGCCGGTGACGTCACGAAAATGGCGCGCGACCAGGTGCGTTTCAAAACGCTAATTTGACCAAAAAACTAAAAACAATATTACGGCCAAACTAATGAATGTAGAGATCAAAATTTTTTTGGTTTTCTATAGGGTGTTAGTGGCTATCGAAAAATACACTTACAGAATTTGTGCAAATAGCCTATTCTTTACTTACGTCATCCAAGGAGACTACCTTGCAATTGACCAAAGCTGCTAATTGTCAAGTTTCCCAAATGTTATCTTACAGTACAAATAATCGACTTGCTATTCAAACAAGTAAAACATTTTTCCTCGTCTGGGTCCGGGTAGAATTGGCCCAGAGCATGGCTCTGCTAATCGTAAAAGGCGATTCAAGAGAAAAAGTCCACCTCGCAAACATCAGCTAGAAAGAGCGGAGTATCTTACTCCCCGAAACTAGAGGCGAGCTCTGGCAATCGTCGTCGGGGACCTTGTCCCCTTCCCTTAACGACCACCCGGCGACGATGAAAATGACACAACGGACGATGACAAAGACGATGACGACCGCGACGTGAGAAACCTCCCTTCCTCCCCTTACCCGTGGCTGGTTCTGACCAGCATGGGCCCCTCCTCCCCCACCCCCCTTAGACTAGAGTGGTGGCATTATGACCTAACGGTTGACGCGTCCTTAATCCAAAATAAACTAAACCTGAATTTCCGCACTGGTACTCGGCAAGTGCTCTCGAGTCCATTAATCCGTTTAGAGGGCCACAGTTTACCAAGAGTAGTAACCACCAAAGTCCTTGGGCTGACCATAAGTGATTCGACGTTAGACTGTGGCCCCCATATTCAATCAATTGCTCCTCGCCTCCTGAGTGGATGTTTCATGCCCCGCAAACTGAAATTAATTGTTAACCCTCCCATACTTTCGATGGTATATCATGCGTTTATCCATTCTCTTCCTTCCTATGGCATCATTTTTGGGTTACATCACCTCACGCTAAAAGTATTTTTATTATTCAAAAACGTGCTGTTAGGATAATTGCTGGAACATCCAGAAGGCAATCATGCAAAGCACATTTCACAAATTTACGTATCCTCACACTAACATGTACGCTAATTATCTCTGCAGCAACTTTTGTATATTCCAATCCTGACCATTTTCCATTAAATAATGCCCACCATTCCCATTTTACTAGATATAATACTAACATTTTCATACCAAAATCTAGATACACTTATTTTGATAAAAACCCGACTCACGTTTGTAGTACAATATTTAATAAATTACCAGCTTCAATTAAATATTCCAACTCACTAACACTCTTTAAGCACAAATTGAAAGAATTCCTTGTAAATAAAGATTACTCATTTAGAGAATTCCTAGATGACCATTGGACAATTTAACTTATTATTTTCACACTTCTCTCACACCACTTTTTTTCTCTCTTCACTTTGGCTATGATTTAAAAAATTGTAAAATATATTCATGTAATATTATCTTATTTATTATGTATAATAACAAAATGCATAAGCATTGTTATTGATATTTTGTAGTATATTGTAATTACCATAATCTGTATTAATTGTACTTGTATTTTTTGTTATTATTTGTAATTTGTGTTTGTCCCATATATATGCAATGCATATATCAGTAGACTGAAATAAATAAATAAATAAATAAATAAAATATATAAATAAATAAATAAATAAATAAATAAATAAATAAATAAATAAATAAATAAATAAATAAATAAATAAATAAATAAATAAATAAATAAATAAATAAATAAATAAATAAATAAATAAATCAAACACATCATATACTCATCTCATCAACTTTCATTATCACAGACGGCACAATATGACCTAACCGGTTGAAGCGCCCTAGTTTCTCACGTCGTCGTCGTTGCTAGAAGAAAACTTGGCACGGGTGAGCAACTGAGCATCAAACTTTAAGAAAACGAAATCCAATAAATTAAACTACAAAAACTTTCTTAAGTTATACAATGTGCACGAAACTTAATCTCTGTACCAATCATATTATTAAGAATTTCTATCATTTAATTCAGATTAAAAACATTTCATTTCTCTTTACATACCCCGTCTGGGCCCGGGGTAGAATTGGCCCAGAGCATGGCTCTGCTTATCGTAAAAGGCGATTCAAGAGAAAACGTCCACCTTGCAAACATCACTAATATAAAGGGCATAGTATTTTACTCCCCGAAAATTGAGGCGAGCTCTGGCAATCGTCGTCGGGGACCTTGCCCCCTTCCGTTGACGAGCCCTCGACGACGATGACGACTATGACACCACGAACGATGACGAAGACAATGACGACCGCGACGTGAGAACCCCCCTTCCTCCTCTTACCCGTGGCTGGTTCTGACAGAATAAGCCCCCCCCCCCCCCCCCCCCCCCTAGGTTAGAGTGGTGCATTTTGACCTAACGGTTGACGCGTCCTTTATCCAAATAAATTTAAAAAAACTTGACGACCTCCCCGACGACGATGACGACTATGACATCACAAACGATGACGACGACAATGACGACCGCGACGTGAGAACCCCTTTCCTCCCCTTACCCGTGGCTGGTTCTGACCAGCATTACCCCCTTTCCCCCCCCCCCCCCCTAGGTTAGAGTGGTGCTTTATGACCTAACGGTTGAGGGCCCGGGTAGAATTGGCCCAGAGCATGGCTCTGCTAATCGTAAAAGGCGATTTAAGAGAAAAAGTCCACCTCGAAAACATCAGCTAGTAAGAGACGGAGTATATAATTACTGCCCGAAACTAGAGGCGAGCTCTGGAAATCGTCGTCGGGGACCTTGCCCCTTCCCTTAACGACCCCCGGCGACAAATGACAATGACACAACGAACGATGACAATTACTATGACGACCGCGACGTGAATAGCCGCCCTTCCACCCTTTACCCGTGGCTGGTTCTGACCAGCATGGGCCCCTCCTCCCCCCCCCCTTTGCTAGAGTGGTGCATTATGACCTAACGGTTGGACGCGTCCTTAATCCAAATAAACCTAACGGTTGACGAATAAACCAACCCCGCCGGTTGTAACTGGCGCGTACATTATTCCAAACGGCACCCGCTGAAAGTGCGTGAGGCCTTGCTGGTCATGTAAGCCGTCGGGACTGTAATCATTGATCTGACCACGAACTATTTCGATCTATATTTTAGTCTTCGGCAGATTGTTGTCTACATGCGATGGGCGCATACGTGATTGACTTGACGACCGGACGTTCGCAACACGCATATTTTCATTCGGGCGGCGACCATCAAACCAATAAATTAAATTGACATCAAACACTTTCATTTTTAGTCAGACAAATGTTTTATTTTCCTAAAACTTTTAATTTGTGATATTTTATAAACTTTTAAAGCAATATAATCAGCATACACACCATTAATTAATTTAAATATCTTACAGTATCATCGTGGCAGTGCAATATGATCTATTTGATCATGTGTTAAAGCGTCCTCTTTTCTCAAGTCGTCGTGGAACATTAGTTCTGTGTACAACTATAGTTTATGGTTTATTTCTTGTGAACACTCACATTATTTAAAGTATAGACACTAACTAATTTAAACATAAAACTTTCCCGGTCTGGGCCCGGGGTAGAATTGGCCCAGAGCATGGCTCTGCTAATCGTAAAAGGCGATTCAAGAGAAAAAGTCCACCTCGCAAACATCAGCTAGAAAGAGCGGAGTATCTTACTCCCCGAAACTAGAGGCGAGCTCTGGCAATCGTCGTCGAGGACCTTGCCCCCTTCCCTTGACGACCCCCCGGCGACAATGATAATGACACAACGAACGATGACAAAGACGATGACGACCGCGACGTGAGAAACCCCCCGTTCCTCCCCTTACCCGTGGCTGGTTCTGACCAGCATGGGCCCCTCCTCCCCCCGACCCCCCTAGGTTAGAGTGGTGCATTATGACCTAACGGTGGGACGCGTCCTTAATCCAAATAAACAAAAAAAAAAAAAACATAAAACTTATAGAATTTAGTTTGGAGCATGACTCTGCTAAACATCAAAGGCGAGGAAAGAGACGAAGTCTATCTAGCAAACATCAGCTAGTCTTCGAAACTAGATGCATTTCTAGCCAGTGATGTGAGACCCCCCCCCATTCCAACCCCTTACCCGTGGCTGGTATGGGAGATTTCTCCTCACATCATCTAGGCTAGAGTGGTGCATTGTGACCTAACGGTTGACGCGCCCTTAATCCAAATAAACTTCAACTTCAACTTCAAGATTCCTCGTGCCATTTAAGAGATCAGATCATAAAGAAGGAGGGAGATTTCAATAAATAGGTTATAGGTTGGTATAAATCCTGGTTGTGTAATATCCTAATGGAAACAGACGAGGGATCGATAGACCGTCACCCTTGGATTAGAGGAGGGTCGACTTTGTTGTTGATAAGTTGATAACCTCGGCGGTTGCTGGGGTGCGATCGACTTAGAGTACGGGAATCTTAAGAAGTAAGAGGTTACTGATAGAGGATAGCTAGAAAGTAGGGGAATATATTACGTACCGATACTAGAGGCGAGCTCTGGCCGGTGACGTGAGGATAACTCCCCCTTAACTTCCTCTGCCCGTGGATGGTTCTGAGCATCATGGGACTTTACTCCCCACATCCCCTAAGCTAGAGATGCACATTATGATCTAACGGTTGTCGTGCCCTTAATCCAATTAACAAATAAAAAATCCCTGTCCCCTGACGATCATGCATGACAACACGTACGATGACAAAAACCAAGACGACCGCGACGTGAAAGCCATCCCCTTTTCTTCCCCTATACGCAATTTGCTCTTTCTCTATCACACGAAGATCTTCTTTCATATGATAACGGCGACAAACTTCTAAATTTCTCATTCAACGTAATTTATTTATTTAATTCACAACAAACACATAATTTTTTTAATTCAAATAAATATCTTTTATTTCAGTAATTCCTATCTTCACAATTTTCTTTTCTTTTATAAACTAAGAAAACAATATAATTATTAAACACCACGAACTCATTCCATGTTAATGTTTCCCCAACCCGTGGCTGGTTCTGAACAGCAATAAACTTTCCTTCCCCAACTTCCCCTAGCCTAGAGTGGCGCATAATGACCTTACGGTTGACGCGCCCCATTGTTTCTTACGTCGTCGTTCTCTTTTGGGTTCAAAGGCATCTCGCAAATATCAGCTAGTAAGAGGGGATTATATAATATAACTCCCCGAAACTAGGGGCGAGCTCTGGTAACTGCCGTCGGGGACACCTACCCCTTCCCTTGACGACTTTTCCGACGACGATGACAATAACAAAACGAACGATGACAAAGACAATGACGACCGCAAAGTGAGAACCCCTTTTCCTCCCTTTACCCAAGGCTGCTTCTGGCCAGCATGGACCCCCCCCCCCCCTAGGTCAGAGTGGTACATTATGGCCTAACGGTTGACATGTCCTTAATCCAAATAAACAAAAAAAGACAATCACAGGGAGATTTTCTATCATATGATAACGTAGACAAAATTTCAAAGTTTCTCATTAAACGTCATTAATCAAAATTTAATTCACAACAAATACATTAAATTTTGTATTCAATTAAATATTAGTAATACAATAAGTTAATATTGTCTTCATATTTTTCTTTTCCTGTTATAAATTAAGAAAACAGTATAATCATTAAACACCACGAACTCATTTCATGTTTTTGCTTCCCCAACCCGTGGCTGGTTCTGAACAGCACTGTTCTTTCCTCCCCACATCCCCTAGGCTAGAGTGGCACATAATGACCCTACGGTTGACGCGCCTTATTGTATCTTAGGTCGCCATTTAATACAAGGATTCTAATATTTTCAAACAAACAGCCTCGTTATTCACCATGAAACGCACCCTACCGTGTACCTGTGAGCTAAACGAAGGCTCTAAATCTTATTTAGCTAGTATGAAGAGTAGAATTTATTCCCTGAAAATAGAGGCGAGCTCTGGCAATCGTCGTCGGGGACCTTGCCCCTTCCCTTGACGACCCCCGGCGGACGATGACAATGACACAACGAACGATGACAAAGAACAATGGCGACCGCGACGTGGGAAACCCCCCTTCCTCCGTTACCTGTGGCTGGTTCTGACAGCATGGGCCCCTCCTCCTCCCCCTCCCTAGGTGAGAGTGGTGCATTATGACCTAACGGTTGATCGCGTCCTTAATTCCAAAAAAATCTAATTCCACTTCTTCAACAGAACCGGTGCCACCCTACCGTGTACCTGTGAGCTAAACGAAGGCTCTAAATCTAATTCCACTTCTTCAACAGAACCGGTGCCACCTAGCGTGTACCTGTGAGCTAAACGAAGGCTCTAAATCTAATTCCACTTCTTCAACAGAACCGGTGCCACCCTAGCGTGTACCTGTGAGCTAAACGAAGGCTCTAAATCTAATTCCACTTCTTCAACAGAACCGGTGCCAATTTTTATCACGCGCTCAGATTTATTGCCAAGTTTTATCCGGTTGAACTAAATAACTGGCGTTGTGATTATGAACGCTAACATTAATACCTTTGACACTAGATTAATAATTCTTCGAGCGCGTCTGACTTTGTGTTCAAATATATTTATAAACTTGAAAGTCTACAGAAGTGGAGTAATATCTCCTCTAATAGACCAAGGATATTGACGTGTTTTTCTCCCCCGACTGGGCCCGGGTAGAATTGGCCCAGAGCATGGCTCTGCTAATCGTAAAAGGCGAGGAAAAATCCCCGTCCGGGCCCGGGGTAGAATAGGCCCAGAGCATGGCTCTGCTAATCGTAAAAGGCGAGGAAAAATCCCCGTCTGGGCCCGGGGTAGAATAGGCCCTAGAGCATGGCTCTGCTAATCGTAAAAGGCGATTCAAGAGAAAAAGTCCACCTCGCAAACATCAGCTAGAAAGAGCGGAATATCTTACTCCCCGAAACTAGAGGCGAGCTCTGGCAATCGTCGTCGGGGACCTTGCCCCCTTCCCTTGACGACCCCCCGGCGACGATGACAATGACACAACGAACGATGATAAAGACGATGACGACCGCGACGTGAGAAACCCCTCGTCCTCCCCTTACCCGTGGCTGTTTCTGACCAGCATGGGCCCCTCCTCCCCATATCCCCTAGACTAGAGTGGTGCATTATGACCTAACGGTTGATGCGTCCCGTCTGGGCCCAGGGTAGAATTGGCCCAGAACATGGCTCTGCTAATCGTAAAAGGCGATTCAAGAGAAAAAGTCCACCTCGCAAACATCAGCTAGCAAGAAGGGTAGTATATTACTCCCCGAATCTAGAGGCGAGCTCTGGCAATCGTCGCCGGGGACCTTGCCCCCTTCTCTTGACGACCCCCCGGCGACGATGACAAAGACAATGACACCACGAACAATGACAAAGACAATGACGACCGCGACGTGAGAAACACCCCTTCCTCCCCTTTCCCGTGGCTGGTTCTGACCAGCATGGGCCCCTTTTCCTCCCCCCCCCCCTAGGTTAGAGTGGTGCATTATGACCTAACGGTTGACGCGTCCTTAATCCAAATAAAAAAAAAAAAAAAAAATAATAATAATAATAATAATAATAATAATAATAATAATAATTATTATTGATTCATAGCAGTTGTCGAAAAAGTTTGCCCCGACTGGGGTTCGAACCCAGAACCTCCGGCTAATAAAATAATAATAATAATAATAATAATAATAATAATAAACCCAATAATAATAATAGTAATAATAATAATTGTAATTGTTATTATAATAAGAATAAAAATAATAATCAAACACACCATTAACTCATCTAGTCAATTGTCATAAACACAGGCGGCGCAATATGACCTAACCGGTTGAAGCGCCCTAGTTTCTCACGTCGTCGTCGTGAATTTGGAATGCAAATTTTTGCGTTTTAGAGAGAATATGTGTGCATAGTTACAAGATACGATGTTATAAAGGGTTATTTAGTTTGGTATAAGATGATCTAGTGAACAAAAAAGAAGCAGGTTGAAGCTCGTTTTTAGAAATGTCACAAAACACCAATTTTCGCCAATTTTTTATTTAACAAATTGAAAAATTCGAGTAAAATCACAGTTACTGCAGATATATTTTATTAAACAGTCACTTTAGTGTAGTGCTATAGATTATGTGGTAAAACTCCTCACTAAGGACTTGGTTTCTCTGAACCTATATTAACGTGTAAATACATCTGGTGTGCTGTCTAGTCAGCTGTTGGCTGCGTTACAATGCAACGTTTAACAAACGTCCCCTATGACGTATCTTCGTTTATCTTCGTTTCTACATTCGTATCCCCCCCGTCTGGGCCCGGGGTAGAATTGGCCCAGAGCATGGCTCTGCTAATCGTAAAAGGCGATTCAAGAGAAAAAGTCCACCTCGCAAACATCAGCTAGAAAGAGTGGAGTATCTTACTACCCGAAACTAGAGGCGAGCTCTGGCAATCGTCTTCGGGGACCTTGCCCCCTTCCCTTGACGACCCCCCAGCGACGATGACAATGACACAACGAACGATGACAAAGACGATGACGACCGCGACGTGAGAAACCCCCCTTCCTCCCCTTACCCGTGGCTGGTTCTGACCAGCATGGGCCCCTCCTCCTCCCCCCCCTTAGGCTAGAGTGGTGCATTATGACCTAACGGTTGACGCGTCCTTAATCCTCATAAACAATACATTCGTATCCTGTAGCTTGAGCTGTGTAACATATACACACTGTTGCCAGGTTAAACTCAATTTATTTAACCCATTGGGACTAGACATTTTGAGCATACAGATCCACTTACCAGGATTGCCGAGCAGACGTCGCGGAGAACGAAGCCGTTACACTAGCTCTCTAACCAGCGGTATACGTGAGTTTCAGGTCAGAGCGTTTCCCCACTCTCCCCCTAACCGCGCCCGAGGTTGCTTAACTTCGGTGTTCGACTGAGAACCGGCTAAACGACCTCGGCTAAACCGCTGGCTTTGTTGGTCATTAGGACCAACAAATATTTTTTGATTTTGATTATTTGATTTTATTTTGATTAATTCAGCTTGCATCATAATATGATAACGGCAACAAACTTTCTAAATTTCTCATTCAAAGTAATTTATTCAACAAATTCAATTAACATCATACACATTTTATTACTTAATTATCTATTTCCATATAAATAAAAAACTTTTGTTTTGCTATAACTATCATCACCATCATTTTATTTTCTTATACACTTAGAAAACAATTTAATCATCAAACACACCATTAACTCATGTCATCAACGATCAATATCACAAGCGGCGCTTAATGACCTTACCAAACAATCTAATCATCAAACATACCTGCATTAACTCTTCTCATTTACTTTCATTCACAGGCGGCGAAATATGACCTAACCGGTTGAAGCGCCCTAGTTTCTCACGTCGTCGTTGTTAAACGTTTGACTTTCATTTTAAACTTAATGAATCAATCAATTAATAAAAAAATCAAGAAGGAGATTTTATTACTGACCGAAACAAGAGGCGAGCTCTGGCGGTCATCGTCCGGGACCCTTCCCCTTCCATTGACAACCTCCCCGATGAAGACGACCATGACTACAAGAACGATGACGACCGATCGTGAGAACCCCTCTTTCCTCTTCCTAACCGTGGCTGGTTCTGACCAGCATGGGCCCTTCCTCCCCATATCCCCTATAGGCTAGAGCGGCGCATTACGACCTAATGTTTGACGAACCCTTAATCGAAATGAAACTTTAAAAAATGTGCGAACCCTGGCAGTTATTAGTCGTCGGGGAACCAGACCCCTCTCTTTGACGACGACGACCCTGATAATTAATCCAAATATACTTTTAAAAATTCAAACAGTTAAAAACTCAATCTATTTACGTACAGTTTCACAGACGGCTCAGTATTACTCTACCGGTTAAAGCGCCCTACTCATGTTGTCGTTTGCCTGCTTGGTCTCCTCCCAACCTCAAAAAAAAAAAAATAATAATAATAATTTATAAACATAGAAACCAATATTATTAATAAACACATTATTATACACTCATTTCATTAAGTTAAATATCACAGACGGCACAATGTGACCTAACCGGTTGAAGCGCCCTGGTTTCTCACGTCGTCGTCAATCCTGAGGCTCTTGAGGGTAGTTATAATACCCGAGAACATAACTACCATAAAAATATGCGTGCAAACAGGAAGTTTTGACCCGATAAAAATACATGCTGAACTTTGTTAAGGTTAAAATGTCGGTGGAATAGGTTTTTTGTCACGCTATTCACAGATATTCTTAGGGCGGTAGCGGTGAGGAGGGGGGGGGGAACGATCATTGTATTTGTTTTAACTGGTGGAGGGGGAGAGGGGGGGCGGGGAGATTCGATACAAACCTCGGCGCGCGTTGTTTTGAAAATTTGTTCCTTTCGCTAGGCTTCAATGACGATGGAATTTATATACAATCTATTGTGATTTTGATGGATGTGGCTGAACGCTATAAGTGCGCAATAGTATTATTCACATCAAAAAGATTTGGTTGTATATTACTCCCCGAAACCAGAGGCAAGTACAATCTTCGTCGGGGACAACTCCTCCCCGTTTGGGCCCGGGGTAGAATTGGCCCAGAGCATGGCTCTGCTAATCGTAAAAGGCGATTCAAGAAAAAAGTCCACCTCGCAAACATCAGCTAGTGAGAAGGGTAGTATATTACTCCCCGAATCTAGAGGCGAGCTCTGGAAATCGTCGTCAGGGACCTGAGACGACCCCTCGACGACGCTGACGACAATGATGACCGCGACGTGAGAACCCCCTTTCCTCATCTTACCCGTGGCTGGTTCTGACCAGCATGGGCCCCTCCTATCCATATCCCTTAGGCTAGAGTAGTGCATTATGATCTTACGGTTGACGCACCCTTAATCCAATTAAACCAAATCTTGTTTTCAATGTCGACTATTTTTAATTCACATCATACACATTTTTCTTAACCTTTGTATCCATTTACAAAAATAACTTTTGTTTTGCTATAACTATCATCACTATTATTTTCTTTTCTTACATATACACTTAGGAAACAACATAATTGGATGAGCAAAGCAAAGACTTCAATTTCACTTACTTTTTTTTTTACTTACGTTACCCCAAGAAAAATAGCTCGGTTGTTTTGTTTTTTGTCTATTTGTTCGCTCTCTACCGGGCAAACGGCATATGCGATCTGAATTAAAATTGGAGGGGACCTTCGAAATCTCTAAACTCAGACTTGCCACGTTTTTTGGTACAATCGATCAAATACTTCTTATGATTATCGTACTTTTACTTTTTTTCCGATTTTTATCGAGATATTTTTGTGATATTTGGCAAACGGCTACTCCGACCTTGATAAAACTTTATGGGAACGTTTAAAATGACTGAAGTTGTATATGCTATGATTTTACAGACATTTGGAGGAATATTTGGCATAGAAATCGTACTTTTACGTTTTTACCAATTTTTTATACAATATTTTCGTGATATATAGGTCGATTCTGACCAAACAGGTGGGGATACAACGTTCAGGTTTGACATGGACATAAACATTATGGTAGTGTAGTGCCTTTTGAAAGAAAAAGATGAAAAGTAGGTCAATATTAATAGAAGTAATAGTTTTAATATGAGACTTTTTCAGTTGTATAATTAACAAGTATTATCATGTAACTATAACTAGGAAAACGCTTAAGTCCCGCCGCGTTGATGGATGAGCTTTTTAAAGTTTTTAGTTTGCGTGGGATATCTTTACTTTTGCAAGTGCTTTGTTTTGTGAGTGATTGTTGTCAAATTTCTTTTGTTACCTGTCAATTGGTATTATTTACCGTAAAAACTTATATTAAAAGCTTTATTTCTATGGATTCTGGCTAACTTTTTCAACTTTTTCTTTTAAAAGGTACTACATCACCATAACCTTAAAATCCATGTATAATATGAACGTTGTAGCCCCACCCGTTTGGTCAGAATTAGCCCAAATGGCACGAAAATATCGCACAAAAAGTCAAAAAACGTATATTAAAAGCTTTATTTCTATAGATTCTGACCAACTTTTCCAACTTTTTCTTTCAGAAAGCAATACATTACCATTACCTTAATGTCCATGTGAAATATGAACGTTGTAGCCTCACCCGTTTGGTCAGAATTGACCCAAATGGCACAAAAATATCGCACAAAAAGTCAAAAAACTTATATTAAAAGCTTTATTTCTATAGATTCTGGCTAACTTTTTCAACTTTTTCTTTCAGAAAGCAATACATCACCATTACCTCAATGTCCATGTGAAATATGAACGTTGTAGCCCTACCCGTTTGGTCAGAATCGGCCCAAATGTCTCGAAAATATCGCACTAAAAATCGAAAAAAATCGTAAAAGTGCGATATTCATGAGAAATATTTCTTCGATTGTACCCAAAAACGTGGCACGTCTAAGTTCAGAGATTTCGAAGGTCCCCTTCAATTTTCATCAAGATCGCATATGCCGTTTGCCCGGAATCGTGCGAACAAACAGACAAAAAAACAAAAAAAAAAAAAAAAAAAAAACAAAAAAACAACCGAGCTAAATTTTTTGGGGGGTCAGTGAAATTGAAGTCTTCGCTTCGCTCATCCAAAAATAGTAATGAGATCCCACTTAAAATGGTAATCATTGGACAGATTTTTTTTATAAAAAAGCTCATCCACCAACGCGACTAAAAAAAGCGTTCGCGAAGCGGCCTAATTATTAAACACCATTAACTCATCTCATCAACTTTCAAATCACAGGCGGCGCAATATGACCTAACCGGTTGAAGCGCCCTAGTTTCTCACGTAGTGTGTACACGGATGTCGCCTTTTCCATCTTCGCCGTTGAGAAAATCATACAATCTCATGTTTGATAAGGTGTAATTCTAAATGTACGCTGTTTGCGTAACATTGTAAGACTTATGCAATCTCTCCTGCTTACAAGGCATGCAGTTGTCTCATTCTGTCTTGCTGTTACGTGATGGCTTTGATGCTGTTTTTTACTCTTCAATTATTATAGTTGTGCTGTAGTCGTTTGTACATTCTTATTTCTTAGAATGAAACACTTGTATATTATTTATTGTGTTTGCAATGCAGCTCTCCAAGCAATTTACTCTCGCTGAGAAAAAGATCACCACGCAAACATCAGCTAGTAAGAGGGGAGTATATTACTCCCCGAAACTAGAGGCGACGCGTCCTTAATCCAAATAAACCAAAACTAACCAATGACTATCATCTTCATCATCATCATTTTATTTTGTTATATATACTCTTAGAAAACAATCTAATCATCAAATACACCATTATCTCATCTCATCAACTTTTATTATCACAGGCGGCGCAATATGACCTAACCGGTTGAAGCGCCCTAGTTTCTCACGTCGTCGTAGTATTGATTGGTGGCACCCAGCATGGGACTTTCCTCCCCAAATATTACTCCCGGAAATTGGAGGCGAGCTCTGGTTGTCATCGACGGGGAACCCTCCCTCTTCCCTCGACGACCTCTTTGACGACGACGATGACAATAATATCACGAACGTTGATAAAGAATGACGACCGCGGCGTGAGAATCCCCCCATTTCTCCAGGTACTTCCTCCCCACATACCCTAGGCTAAAGTTCGCGCATTATGACCTAACGGTTGACGCGCCCTTTATCCGAATTTCCCAAACAAACAAACATACCCAAATCCCTAATGCTTGAGTTCCCATTAGGACGTAACGGTTGACGCGCCCTTAATCCAAAATTACTATACAAATCTCTCTCTCTCTCTCTCTCTCTCCCTCTCTCTCTCTCACCCTCTCTCTCTCTCTCTGACGAGACGACGTACTTCCAGCCAGCCAGGCAGGTGTGATCCATTGCGCATGACGCTCGCTCGGAAGTCTCCGCCAGCGCTCGGCTCTGCTGCTCGCCGGTTATTCTTGAACGTACTCCGCGCGCGGTCGGTCGCTTTCTGAACTTGCTCTCACTGCACAAAACACTTCTCAAGGTGTGGGCCACAGCCTTCTACAGTTGGCACAACCTTCGATATAATCGATTGTGGCTGCCATTAAAACACGGCAGCCATCTTTCTTTTCACATCGTGGATTCGAACATTCAACTATTTTAATTCAAATCTAAAATACAACCTCTACGAAATGTTACTAATTTTTTATCGATTTATTAAACACATGATTTGAAAGTGATGCAAAGTGATGTTTTGCGAGTTCTACTAATTGATTATGATATCGACGTGTGGTTTAGTGATTGATTTCAAAATGTCAAGTGAAAATCGAGCATTTGAAATTTGCGTCTAATTTCGTTTCAAAAAGAGAAAAAAACGAAACGGTCAATGTGATTTTAGAAAGTGTTGATTTTTGTTATTATTTGCAAGTGTTTTTTGTGTACGATTTGAGTTTCTTCAGTGGGAATTATTGACGGTTTGTTGTCTAGTTATAGTTTTGAAAACTTACCTTATATCTGAAAATTGATTTTATGTTATCAAACCTAGCCAATACGCAAACCCCCTGGAATTTTTTATCCGTCCGCGGTGGCACATACGATTAGGGCGCTGGTCAGAAGCATGCGTATGGTCTACGAGGACGTGGGTTCGAATCCCGCACAAAGCATGTGTTTTTGTAATCGACCTTCATCGTCATAATAATCACCACTTATCGTCTCGAACAGCCTTACTCCTCCTACCCGTGGCTGGTTCTGACCAGCATGGGCCTCTCCCTTTATTCCCTTTAGGCTAGAGTTGCTTCTTTTTACCTAACCGTTGACTCGCCCTTAAATTAATGAATTTTAAAAATAGAATATCCTTAATTCATTAATATGAGCTGTTAAGCATCAAAAATCAGCATGGCTACAGGGAATTTTCTTGAAACGTGAGGTGTGAATTGCTCACTTCGTATACTCTAAATTAAAAGAGCGGAAAAAACACTCAAATCGAGTGAAATTTCGCTCCTTTTTTAGCTTGTATTTGCACCACTCTTTCTGAGTGACCACCACTCTTAGAATTGAGTGAAATAATTCCACTCAATTATAGAGCGAAATTTTCACTCTGAAATAAGGGTGATAATCGCTTATAAAAGATCGAAATTCACTCAAATAATAGCGATATTTTGGCTTCAAAGATACTCTCTATTTAGGCTATAAATAACTCAAATAGAAGCGAAAATCACTCAAAATTGAGACAAAAGAACTTTTCTAAAAAAATATCGCAATTCAATCAAAAAGTAGCGGTGGGAGGGAAGGAAAGGGAGATACACCGCTCAAGTAGCATTTAAATTCAGTATACGTATTGCATATAGGTACACATGATATATTATGTTATTTTCAACTCATGTTAATAGGTCAATATCATAAAACTACAAAATAGTATTATAGCAGCTGTATGCAAACATCACATTGATATGTAGATGGACGACTGCGTTCTCTCTCTTCACTGTGGACGCCCATGAAAAGGCATGCATATAATAATTTCCATTAAGTTTTATCTAGGCCTACACAGGATATATTATGTTGTTTTCAACTAAAACAATGAAAACACAATGAACTATTCGTGCATATAGAAGTACAACAGATGTCGACATTTAGACCATACCTTTTACTTTTCGGCGTTTTCCGCAGAAATGCCCTTCCTATTAGAACGTTGCACACTTCATCACTACACCGGTAATAACTATTTTTCCTTGAAGACTTACACTGGCAAATGGCAATGCGCACACGGTCACGAACTAACAGACACTGACGAGTTAGTTGGTTTCGAAGATGCTGGACGTGTTCAGAGGACCGTTGATATATATTGGAATGCCCTACCTCGTTCTTTGTCATGAGTACATGACAAGCAATTATTACCAGTGACATGTTTGAAACGTCGCCGGTAAAATCTCTGCTATTCATCCCCTAGACTTGGCACCGATCAGGACAATACAGTAGACATACAATAAGGAGAAGCCCCATTCATCGCTTAGATAAATCTCAACACTAATCCCTTGAACAAGCTTTATGCATCGCTCACTATTGACTGAACATCGCTAACTATAGAGCGGTGTCACATGGTCACTCAGCACATTTGAGCTAAATAATGATCACCCAATACATCGAGTGACAATTCCAGTTAAAAATGAGTGACGAACACTCAAAACGAGTGAAGTGACCATCCGCTCGGCGTATTGAGTGAAACAAACCACTCAAATAATTTAGCGTGTATTGTGCCGAATATAGAATATATAATATATATCGAATATATAATATATAATATATATCTGCTAATCGTACAAGGCGATTCAAGAGAAAAAGTCCATCTCGCATACATCAGCTTGTATGAAGGGTAGTATAATTACTTCCCGAATCTAGAGGCGAGCTCTGGCAATCGTCGCCGGGGACCTTGCCCCTTCCCTTGACGACCCCCCGGCGACGATGACAATGACACAACGAACGATGACAAAGACGATGACGACCGCGACGTGAGAAACCCCCCTTTCCTCCCCTTACCCGTGGCTGGTTCTGACCAGCATGGGCCCCCCCCCCCCCCCCCCCCCCTAGGCTAGAGTGGTGCATTAAGACCTAACGGTTGACGCGTCCTTAATAATAAAAAAAAAATGAATATAAGCCGAACCCCAAACTTTTCTTATTGAAATATTAAAAAACATATGCAAATATTAGCTGGTGAGGGACTTCCAGACTTAAATTTATTAAAAATGTGTGTGTAGGCTTATATTCAGGACAATACGTACTTAACTTAAATGTCACACAATAAAAAGGAAGTAATTTAGCCACTATGGCACCCTAGAAAATTACCCTTTACATCCATGACAACAATTAACCTAATTGTAATTTAACATCAAAGTACTCCTAGAATAATAGGCCTAATTACAGGTTGTTATTACCGGCGTACGATGGCAGATAGGCTACAGCACGTGGTGATTAGTTTTAACGTGTGTTTCGTGACAACAATGGACGATTATTTTAAATGGTTCAGGCACAACTGTTTTCAGCTGACGGATTTAGTAGCAAGATAATTATTAATAACAACAACAAAAGCATATTTTATTTAATGTTGTTGTTGTTGTTGTTGTAGTGGGTTGCACAAGGATGTTTTGAAGTGTTACACATAAAAAATGAGTTCTCATTGTTTTTACATCATTAAAGGAGCTATTACCCCAAAAAATTATTTTTTATCACATAATCTATAGCACAATACTACACTCAAATGACAGTTTAAATAATTATGTCTTGTAACTGTGATTTTACAAGAATTTTCCAAATTTTTTAAATCATAAAATTTGCGAAACTTGGCGTTCAGAGAAATTTAACGAAGTCAGCTTTAACTTGGTTCTTTTTTGTTTCACATAGATACAAGAGCATCTCACCAGTATAAAATTTTACATTTTACATTATTATTTTTTTTTGGGATGGATTTCATCATCATCAATTTATTTTGTTATTTATACACCTAGAAAACAATCTAATCATCAAACACACCATTAATTAACTCATCTCATTAACTTTCATTATCACAGGCGGCGCAATATGTCCTAACCGGTTGAAGCGCCCTAGTTTTTCACGTCGTCGTCGTTATGGAAAAGTTGTTATGGACCTAGCTCGAAAAATACCAAGTTCGATATTTTTTCCCCGGGTCAAGGTGGACCCAATAATTTTTTTGTTTATATCTAAATTCATAACTAGTTAGCCTGAATGAAATATATTTTTTAAGTTTAGCGGGTGAATATCCCTTTAACTTACTTTTTAAGTGGCAAGTAATGTATTCTTAAACATTTTTTCAAGATATGAGAACCCTTCTTTCCTCTTTCTACCCGTGGCTGGTTCTGACCAGCATGGGCCTCTCTTCCCCATCCCCCTAGGTTAGAGTGGCGCATTATGACCAAACGGTTGAAGCGCCCTTTAATCCAAACACAACAACGTAATCACTATCTTCACTATCGTTTTTATGCTTTTTGTAAACTTAGGAAACATAATTACAAGCAAACTACAAAACAAATTCAATAACTCACAATATCACAGGCGGCGCACTATGAACTACCGGTTGAAGCGCCCTAGCTTCTCACGTCATTCATTCGTTTAAAGCGTCCAATATGTAGATTCTCTCGACGCTTTGTCTGACTGACGTGCCAGTGAAGGCTCTGCTAATCGTAAAAGGCGAGGAAAGAGATAAAGTCCATCTCGCAAACATCAGCTTGTATGTCGAGAAGTATATTCCAGAGTTAAGCTCTGGAGGTCGTCGTCGTGGACCTCCCTCAACCCTCAACGACGATGACAAAGACGATGACGACCGCGACGTGAGAAACCCCCCCTTCCTCCCCTTACCCGTGGCTGGTTCTGACCAGCATGGGCCCCTCCTCCCTCCCCCTAGGCTAGAGTGGTGCATTATGACCTAACGGTTGACGCCTTTTTAACGCAAATAAACCAAAAAACTCTCCCTGCCCTTGGCTGGTTCTGACCGGCATGGGATTTTCAACGTTCTACCTTATCACGAATTATCGCTAATTAATTCATAATGTATCCACTGCGTCTGTCCTAGACATGCACATCTGCTCTGACGGCGTCTATACAAGATGGGGGCACACACGACCATATTAATACCAGTGCGAGACACATGAGGGTCCACTCCTTGTAACATGAGCTACGGCGTGTGATTAATTATACAAAAAGTATTGTGATGTGTGCAGACGTTCTAATGACTTCACCACACGTGGAGGATGAA
Source organism: Sweltsa coloradensis (assembly GCA_024449915.1). Lineage (NCBI taxonomy): Eukaryota > Metazoa > Arthropoda > Insecta > Plecoptera > Chloroperlidae > Sweltsa > Sweltsa coloradensis. The sequence goes on from JAMZAV010000934.1 coordinate 127,391, forward strand.
GTTACCAAGTGAAGCTATTACTGTTATTATTCAGGTGGTGTCGTAGACTGTTGACTATTAGTTACATTTAAAATAACTACGTCAATTTATAAGCTCTTGGTTTGCATTTTTTAGGCCTACTTTTCACACTATCAGCTATACGTAGGAGCCAGGAGGGTAGAGGAGAAATTTGGCAGAAAACGTGAGTGACGTCACGCCTCTTCCCCCACCCCTCACCCCCTACCAATGGCTGGTTCTGACCAGCATGGACCTCTTCTCCCCATATCTCCTAGGCAAGAGTGGTGGATTGTGACCTAACGGTTGACGTGCCCTTAATACAAATAAACACTAATTTGTGTAACCAAATTTGAAATTTAATTTATCAACAAATTATAATTCTGTATTTTTTTAATACATTCGTTTTATTTATGTTCTTAGTTTCAAATACAATTAAAAAAAAAACTATTGTTCAATTTCTCAACAATATTCAGTACCCTAAACAACACCTACTAACTAACTTAACAAAATCAAGCGCTGAGTAATACGACCAACCCGGTTGACGCGCCCTAGTTTCTCAAACCCGTCTGGGCCCGGGGAAGAATTGGCCACAGAGCATGGCTCTGCTAATCGTAAAAGGCGATTCAAGAGAAAAAGTCCACCTTGCAAACATCAGCTAGTATAAGAGGGGAGTATATTATTCCCCAAAACTAGAGGCGAGCTCTGGCAATCGTCGTCGGGGACCTTGCCCCCTTCCCTTGACGACCCCCCGGCGACGATGACAATGACACAACGAACGATGACAAAGACGATGACGACCGCGACGTGAGAAACCCCCTTTCCTCCCCCTACCCGTGGCTGGTTCTGACCAGCATGGGCCCCTCCTCCCCCCCCCCCCCTTAGGCTAGAGTGGTGCATTATGACCTAACGGTTGACGCGTCCTTAATCCAAATAAACAAAAACTAGTTAGGTATGTAGTGTGGTGTGTATGTGTGTGTATGTGTGTGTATGTATGTGTAGGTTTGTTGCGGATAGGACATTTGTGATGTGATGTCCGAGGGAGGGCTGTTAAGAGGACTCATTCACTGGCATTCGCTTTAACGACTGAATAAAACCTCGGAAAAATCTTTCAGTCAGGATTGCCGGTCGCGATGGGATTCGTGACACATGTGATGTACCTTTAACCGTATGTGGGTCAATATTTTTTAAATGAAATATGATCAAATGTTATTTTTTAAATTAAATGTTTTCAATTTTTAAATTTTGTTTTGTATAAGGAAAGGATACTGAACACATTAATGAATCGAGCAAAGATCGTTTTTTTAAAAATTTTTGTTTTGCATAATTATTTTATCATTTCCCTGTAAGAAATTGGCATTACCATGTTTTTTTCCATGTCCATGGGAATAACATAATTGTTTGTCCATGGGAATGACAAAATTAAGGTTATTCACCCCTATTCATATGGTACAAAGAAAAAGTACTGCACTCCTAGCAAATTAGACTAAAAAACTACCCTGAAACTACAGATTTATTTTTTCCATTGTTAAGCCTAATTACTTGTGCCATGGGAATGACAAGTATAAGAGAATTACCTACAAATCGCCGTTTTATTACATTTTGTAGTGTAATAATGGAACATGAAAGCTACCCTTAGGCATAGCTTTAATTAACTTTTTATCCTTTACATTTTACTTATCATTGCCAACAGAAAGTTCTGCAACAAAGGAGTGAAAAAACACAAACAGTAGTTACCATGTTAATGACAACAAACTAAGGGACACGACTTTTAGAAGGGGTGGTGTCTTAGGGTAAATTCATATGCTACAACAACAATTCCAATGATAGTTATCATATTGCTCAACAGATAGAGCCAAAATGCAGTTTGTTAGTGATAGAGGGTACAGTCTTAGACACACGTATGTAAATAGAAAAGTAATGAGGGACATGCCATGGGAATGACATTTGATAGGTATTATACCCTAGTTGAAAGGGTAAATTGAAGTGACAATTATTGAAATTTATTTAAAAACGTGTGGAATTATGTCATAAATTTTAGAAAAAATTGTCAGATTTAATTTTAAAAATTGATATGGAAAAACTGAAAGGGACATGAATATTCCATTTATAATATAATGACCCATGTACCAAATATATGATGCCTTGCGCACGCAATTTGATCTCTCCCTAATCATACAAAGAACTTCTATCATATGATAACGGCGACAAACTTTCTTAATTTCTCATTCAAAGTAATTTATTTAACAAAATTTAATTCACATCATACACATTTCTTTAATTTATTTATTTTCATTCAAATAAATAACTTTTGTTTTTGCTATTACACTATCATCAAACATCATCATAATCATAATTATTTTAACACATATCTTTTCGTGGGAAGCCTGCCCAGGGTGCCACGTATGCCCCTCTTTAGGTGTCCAACTAGGATTTTATTTTCTTATATAAACTTACATACAGAAAACAATATAATCATCAAACACATTTACTCATCTCATTTACTTTCATTATCACAGGCGGCGCAATATGACCTAACCGGTCGAAGCACCTTAGTTTCTCACATCGTCGTAATTTTGTTGTATTTGGATGAGCGTAGCGAGCGTAGCGAAGCGAGCGAAGCGAAGTTTCCATTCATTACACTGGAGAAAAAAATCCGGAATGTTTTTTTTTCTTTCTTCTCTTTTTTGTGTGTTTGTTAACAAGTTTCTGGCTAAACCGACACTCTAATTGCGATGGAATTTTCTAAAGGCCTTCTAAATCTCTGAACGTAGAACTGCCACGTTTTTGAGCGTAATCGAAAAATTATTTCTGGTAAAAATCGCAATTTTACGATTTTTTTAAATTTCTTCGGCTTATAACACCAACATGCTTTATCCGATTGCAATGATATTTTTATAGAACCTTAATTTTATGAATTAATATATTCGTGTGTAATTTGAGCGGAATCAAAAAATTATTTCTCATGGAAATCGCAATTTTATGCTTTCATCGTTTTTAAAAAATACGCTCATCCAACAACGCGCCTGAAAAAGCGTTTGCGAAGCTTCCTAGTGGTAATAAGATTTGTTGGTCTTGTGGTAAGCGTCTCTGCCGTCAATGCAGATGGTCTAGGGTTCGATCCCGGCTGTGGGCAGGAGTTTTTTTAATTTTTGTGATTTGGATTTAAGTAAGTAAGTAAGTAAGTAAGTTTTATTTCCACACACATAGCATATTACATTATAATAATTTACACTTTGTGATGACCTCTAAGAATATATTGTCTGGAATAAGTATTTATTTACTTATTCCTAAACAAATAAACTTTGTTATTGAGGTGTTTGGAAGGTACAATTTGCTGTATCAAGCAGGATGCAAATTGAGATATACTCCGTCACATTTCTATCCTAAAATAAGTTACTTGATAATTAATGCCTTAGTCTTAGTTTGTACATATCATAACAATTTTACTGTTGGCTAGTAATAGAATTTGAGTGCCTCGTATATAAAAGAATACTAATGAAACGAGAGAACAAGTATTTGTCTAGTTTTTCTTGTGGGCCGAGATTGGTTTCAATTTAAGGCAGTACATAAAACAAAGATAAGACATAAGAGACAAAAAAGGCAAACAAATATTAATATCTATAGAAATAAGACAAACTATAAGACAAAATTTAAAACACAAGACAAAGAAATGGGCCTACCATACAATATATCTTTGGCTTATCTTTGGCTCAGGAATACGTAAAAGACAATGACGACCGCGACGTGTGAACCCCCTTCCTCCCCTTACCCGTGACTGGTTCTGACCAGCATGGGCCCTCCCCCCCCCCCCCTTAGGCTAGAGTGGTGCATTATGACCTAACGGTTGACGCGTCCTTAATCCAAATAAACCAAATCGTCCACCTACGTCTCGACTCTCACGTAGAGAAGAGGTGGTATTGTCTAGACTTCGTATAGGCCACACACGCCTAACTCACGGATATCTCTTAACCAGAGAAAAGGTTATTCCCATATGTGACACATGTGATGTACCTTTAACCGTACATCATATGCTAGCAGAATGTACCAAATATGATGCCTTGCGCACGCAATTTAATCTCTCCCAATCATATGAAGAACTTCTATCATATGATAACGGCGACAAACTTTCTAAATTTCTCATCCATAGTAATCTATTTAACAAAATTTAATTCACATCATACACATTTCTTTCTTTTTTTTTTTCATTCACATACATAACTTTTATTTTGCTATTACTTTCATCATCATCAATTTATTTTGTTATTTATACACTTAGAAAACAATCTAATCATCAAACATACCTGCATTAACTCTTCTCATTAACTTTCATTCACAGGCGGCGCAATATGACCTAACCGGTTGAAGCGCCCTAGTTTCTCACGTCGTTCGTTCGATCGTTCTCCCCGTCTGGGCCCGGGGTAGAATTGGCCCAGAGCATGGCTCTGCTAATCGTAAAAGGCGATTCAAGAGAAACAGTCCACCTCGCAAACATCAGCTAGAAAGAGCGGAATATCTTACTCCCCGAAACTAGAGGCGAGCTCTGGCAATCGTCGCCGGGGATCTTGCCCCCTTCCCTTGACGACCCCCCGGCGACGATGACAATGACACAACGAACGATGACAAAGACGATGACGACCGCGACGTGAGAAACCCCCCGCCACCCCTTACCCGTGGCTAGTTCTGACCAGCATGGCCCCCCCCCCCCCCCCCCCTAGGTTAGAGTGGTGCATTATGACCTTACGGTTGACCCGTCCTTAAATCCAAATAAACCAAAAAAAAAAAAAACGTAAACGGAGACTTTGAAGCCGTATCAACGAGGCACTTCTTTGTTCACTTCTTATGTTGTTCCGAATCAGCCTTGTTGATTCTGGCGCTGAGTGTGAGTGGAATCGTGTCCAGCTTGATTGATCGGTGCCGGTCTCCAATTGGTTACTGTGCGCTAGTCGATGGTGTCGGCGCCTACATGATGGCTTAGTCGGCTTTAAAGTTAATGTCCCCCACTGACAATCAGTTCTGTGACTGAGTGGGTACTAAAAACTTCCCATGACGACCTAAAGACGATGACAATGACAATGACGACCGCGACGTGAGAACCCTTTTTCCTCCCCTTACCGGTGGCTATGGTTCTGACCAGCATGGGCCCTTCCTCCCCATGATCCCCTAGCCTAGAGTGGTGCATTATGACCTAACGGTTGACGCGTCCTTAATCCAAATTTTAAAAAAAATTGCCAGTGGCAGTGGGTTTCAAACTATCAAGGTCATGTAATAATGCAAAATGTATTTGTTTCTGTTGCTATTATTATCATCACCATCATTTTCTTTTATATCAGTATTTTCAAACTATTTTAAACTCATTTCATGATAACATACAATATCACAGGCGGCGCAATATGACCTAACTGGTTAAAGCGCCCTAGTTTCTCCCAAGGCCATAATTTAAAATTGTCTTTCTTAAAACACCCGTCTGGGCCCGGGGTAGAATTGGCCCAGAGCATGGCTATGCTAATCGTAAAAGGCGATTCAAAGTCCACCACGCAAACATCAGCTAGTATATGAAGGTTAGTAGTTTACTCCCTGAAAATAGAGGCGAGCTCTGGTAATCGTCGTCGGGGATCTTTCCCCCTTCCCTTGACGACCCCTCGACGACGATGACGACAATGACAACGAACGATGACGAAGACAATGACGACCGCGACGTAAGAAACCCCTCTTCCTACCCTTACTCGTGGCTGGTTCTGACCAGCATGGACCCTTCCTCCCGATGTCCCCTAGGCTAGAGTGGTGCGTTATGACCTAACGGTTGATGCGCCCTTCGTTTTACCAATGGAAACTTGATTTTCTTCTAGAACATCCTTGCATAACACGGTAACACGGGACAAGTGAAACGCGCATCACAAGGTTCCTACTCCCATTCAGTTTATTTGTGAACGCACAGCTCGTGACTAGACCACGCGCGTTGGCAAGGACGACCCTCGTCGCTGCCAACCTTCGAACAATGATCACGAGTCAGGTTGGTATGTCGGGTTATTAATAATAGCAAGACGGAAGAAGCTAGAGATTCTTCTTGTTTTAAATAAATACGAGGAATACATAAAGGGTGGAGGGTGGGAGGGTTCTACAGTGGAGGACAAGGAGAGATAAGTCCCACAATTAGAAAACAATTTAATCATCAAACACAACATAAACTCATATTATTAACTTTCAATATCACAGGCGGCGCAATATGATCTGACCGGTTGACGCGCCCTAGTTTCTCACGTCGCTTTGATATAATTGCTCTCTGACGTTGACGACCGCGACGTGAAAAAACCCACTTTCTCCCCTAACCCGTGGCTGGTTCTGACCAGCATGGGCCCCTCCTCCCCACCCCCCTTAGACTAGAGTGGTGCATTATGACCTAACGGTTGACGCGTCCTTAATCCAAATAAAACAAAATCTCTTGGTTTGCTCTGCTTATCGAACAAAGCGATTCAAGAGAAAAAGTCCACCTCGCAAACATCAGCTAGTCAGAGCGGAGAAGATTACTCGACGAAAGTAGAGGCTAGCTCTGGCAATCGTCGTCGGGACCTTGCCTTCTTTCCTGAACGACCCCCCGGCGACGATGACAATTGACACAACGAACGATGGCGATGACAAAGACGATACGACCGCGACGTAAGAACCCCCTTTCCTCCTCCTACCCGTGGCTGGTTCTGACCAGCATGGGCCCGCCTCCCCATATCCCCTAGGCTAGAGTGGCAAATCATTACCTAACGGTTGACGCGTCTTTAATCTAAAAAACAAAAATTAAAAAAAAACAGTATCGCAGGCGGCGCAATATGACCTGACCGGTTCAAGCGCTCTAGTTTCTCACGTCGTTGTGATATCAACCTGCTTTAGCCTAGGTAATATTGAATGTTCTTGTACTCTGATTGTTAGCTACGCCTACGGATGAGTATTGGCAGATCACACCCGAAGACACGGAGTAAAAATACCAAGTCAGAAGGTCGGCGTGTTATTATTATCTCACGGAGTTCGCGACAGTCGACCAGCTTAAGATGAGGGGGGGCATTAAAAACATTCGCGACCGTACTATACATTTGTTTCATTCTTGCTCTCTTTGCATCAAGTTTTTTTGCGCCTTTCTTTTCAATGGAGTTGAAGAAACTGAATTAAATTGTAAAATACAAGGAGGCGACGAGAAAATATTTACATTTTAAAGTGTGTGTGTGTGTGTGTTTCTTGCATACACCATATCAAGAGCTCATCTATAAAGAGAATTGTAGAATAAGTCCCAGAGCATGGCTCTGCTATACTCATAAAAGGCGAGGAGAGATAAAGTCCATCTCGCAAAAACAAAGTTATCATTAAACACACCATTCTCATCAACTTTCACTATCACACGCGGCGCAATATGACCTAACCGGTTGAAGCGCCCTAGTTTCTCACGTCGTGTTGCTATGGGGTCGGTAGAGTATACCAGCATCCAGATGAGGGGGGCATTAAAAACATTCGCATCCATGCTAAACAATTGTTTCATTCTTGCTCTCTTTGCATCAAGTTTATTTGCGCCTTTCTTTTCAATGGAGTTGAAGAAACTGAATTAAATTGTAAAATACGATAAGAAGACGATGTGAAAATATTAACATTTCAACGCGTGTGTGCTTTTCTTACATAACCATAATCAAGAACTCATCTATAGAGAGAATTGTAGAATAAGGCACAGAGCATGACTTTTCTAATCGTAAAAGGCGATTCAAGAGAAAAAGTCCATCGCGCAAACCGCAGCTAATAAGAGGGGAGTACAAGAAACGAGCTCTGGCAATCGTCGTCGGGGACCTTGCCCCCTTCCCTTGACGACCTCTCTGATGACGATGACAATGACACAACGAACGATGACACAGACGATGACGACCGCGACGTGAGAAACCCTCTTTCCTTTTTTACCCGTGGCTGGTTCCGACCAGCATGGCCCCTCAACCCCATATCCCCTAGGCTTAAGTGGCGCCTTATGACCTAACGGTTGACGCGCCCAATACCCGTATAAACTATAAGACTAAAATTATGGTGTTGTTAATTTTACTAATACAATTTGTTATGGTTTATCTGTCTTTACATACGAAATAATATTGTTATGTAAACTAACGCTCGATTTTCACTTGACACATATTTAATTTTTTTAAATTGAAGATTACGATTCAACGAAGACATTGAGAAGCCTAAAGCTTCAATCTCCAATACTATCAAACGATTGATTTGGAGACAACGAACAATTGAGTTTAAAATTCGTAAACTTTATTTATAAATCAAACTTTCAGTTTGAAAATCGTCTTTATTATTTGGAACCTTTGAGGCGACAAGATGCAGTGGCGCAGAAAGAAGAAGTTCATCGCAGTGATCGGTTCAGCTCACCACACCTTGTTGATCAAGCAATACCGTGAGTATCCCATGACATGTTGGGGTGGGGGTGAGACCCCCCCTTACTTTCCTCTCCCAACCTAACATGGCACTTTCTCCCAACAAACAGCCCCTAGCCTAAAGTTGTTGCTTTATGACCTAACGGTTGACTCGCCCTTAAATCAGGTGCGTAGAAACGTTTTGAAAAGTGGGGGGGGGGGGGGGCAAATCCATATAAGTAGGTTTTGAGGGCGGAAGCTGGGGTCTGGGGCGATGCCCCAGCCGCCGAAGGCCGTTTCGTAGAAGGCGAAAAAACTTTCACCATACTATAGTTATTTCGTCATGTTTTAACTAGCCTACACTCGGACTCTGTAAACAATGTTTTATAGCAACTATATGCGATCTAAAAACTAAAAAAATGAACGTGAAGTGGTCCATTTTAGTAAATTTCAACCTAATTTTTTTTATGTAATGACGAAGCATACAGGCAACTATATTCGTTTTACCAAGGTGACTGTGCATATTTACTACAGAAGTGGGGGGGGGTTCAGAGTAAAAAGTGGGGGGAGGCAGTTCCCCCATTCCTACGCGCCTGCAAATAATGTCATAAAAACAAACTATAATCATAATTTTTTTATTGTAAAAACTTTAATAACAACAACATAAAAATACTACAAATTTAATCAATTAACTTATAACAGACGGCGCAATATGCATTAGTTTCTCGCGTCGTAATAGTCTGCACTGGAGAATCTTAAATTTTATTCGTTATAGCATGGCACATGGGACTTTCACCCCACATCCCCTAGCCTAGAGTGGTGCATAATGACTCAACGGTTGACTCGCCTTTACATACAAATAAAGTCAAAAACTAAAGTATCATCTGTATAATTTTATTATTGTAAAAACTAAAAAAAAAATACAAACTTTTCAAATTAACGATGACATTTTCCTTTCCCCACCCGTGGCTGGTTCTGACCAGCATTGGCCCTCTCTCCCCATATCCCCTAGGCTAGAGTGGCGCATTGTGACCATACGGTTGACCAGGGACGACGTTAGGATTCTTTGAGTGGGTAGGCCAAGGTAGGGCCGTGCATTTTCTAGGGGGGGGGGGGCGGTGGTGCTTAAACAGTCATAATTAAGTGTCTCAATCATGGGTTGAAGTATATGAATTTTAAGGTAATTTTCGGTACGTACAAATTCTTACCATTATTGAACAATAATCCTAATGTTTCTGCATTGTACTTCAAATCTTGCCTAGTACAGTTGCTGTTTATTCTGGAGCCGACGGGTACTCCCACGACATTCGCCATCACTATCAACACTACCACAGACAAAACTTCTTTCAATTGTTGCACACGGTCCTATTTATTAGAATAAATTAATTTATTATACTTCAATGAATAGAGGCTTGGAGGTGAGTGAAGAGAAAGAGGGAAGTATCTAAAAGGTGCAATACTCAACCTGATAGGTATGAAGACCTAAGGCCCATTGTAAAAACGATAATTAAGTGTTAATAGACCTAGCCTACTTACAATAACAAGGTTAAATTTACACTATATTCCAAGGGGAATTGGAAATTCGATACTGAATGCTGAGTTTTATTTAAAATAAGATAAGGTTAATAAAAATACATTGTGTTTTTTTTTGGGGGGGGGGCACTAGGGGGGGGCACGTTAAAAATGGGGGGGCCAAGGCCCCCCAGGCTCCCCTAGCGTCGTCCCTGTGGTTGACACGCTTTTCATCCAAATATACTAAAACTAAAAACTCATTTATTCCCCCGTCTGGGCCCGGGGTAGAATTGGCCCAGAGCATGGCTCTGCTAATCGTAAAAGGCGATTCAAGAGCACGCATTTTGATCTCTCCCAATAATAATAAGAACTTCTATTATATGGTATAACGGCCACAAACTTTCTAAATTTCTCATCCAAAGTAATCTATTTAACACAATTTAATTCACATCACACGCATTTCTTTAATTTCTTTATTTTCATTCAAAAAAATAATTTTTGTTTTGCTGTAACTTCCATCATCATTATTTTATTTGGTTATATATATACACCTAGAAAACAATCTACTTATCAAACACACCATTACACATTTCTTTCTTTTCTTTATTTTCATTTACATACATAACTTTTATTTTGCTATTACTTTCTTCATCTTCAATTTATTTTGTTATTTATACACTTAGAAAACAATCTAATCATCAAACATACCTGCATTAACTCTTCTAATTTACTTTCATTCACAGGCGGCGCAATATGACCTAACCGGTTGAAGCGCCCTAGTTTCTTATGTCGTCGTTTTTCTCCAATTTTTTATTTTTTATCTAGACGTTTTACACAGGGGCTGATTTTAAACGCAATGGACACCAAAATCAGACTTTGAAAGCCTGAAGAGGTCAACCTTTACCCTTCACCGCCCATGAGATCAGTTGAAAGTCTTACGATTTATTCGAATGACACGGCTGCCTAGATTCGTGTCCGATCGCTCAGCGAAGCGTTCCAAAACTGATCTAGGCTTGTGAATCGACGGTCATAAAGTCAACGATCCTAGGCCAGCTGATAACTTCAGTCTGGTACAAGAATGAAAGTCGTTATGTATTTTCAGCTGAGCGCGTTCATCCACGATTGTCGAAATGGAGAGATTGATGAATTGGAGTTGCACAAATTGCAGCCAGTCTAGACGGATTGTACTTGTTCGAGCGTGCACGCGATTCTCTAATCTGGGAATAATCGATTCGTACCTAAAGAAATACTGACTTTTGAAGAGACACTCATGATCTATACAGGGTTTGCATTTTCTCAGCACATCGAGGACAACATGTATGACATTTTAACACAAACGATGACAACGACGATGACAACCACGATATGAGAACACGTTCCCCCTTACCTTCCCCTACCCGTGGCTGGGGAGTTTCCACCATCATGCATCATGACCTAACGGTTGACGCGCCCTTTATACAAATAACCAAACTTAATTTTAAAGAAACCGAACTGGTAATTCGAATAAACTTTTGTTCTATTAACACTCACTATCATATCTACGATTTTAATTAATTTTTCAAACTTACAAAACAAATATTAAAATCTAAAAAATGCTAAGCCCAATAAACTAATACAATATCAGAGGCGGCGCAGTATGACCTATCCGGTTGAAGTGCCCTAGTTACTGAAGTCGCCTCCAGCACTGTCCTCCTATTCTAGTCTACATTTAGTACAAGACATCCAATTCTATTTAGAAAAACTATCCTCTAAGGGATATATAATAGAGTTTTGCTGGATACCTGGACACGTGGGCATAGAGGGAAATGAACACGCTGATCGGGCTGCTAAGGAAGCTTCCCAGCGTCGCGACGTTGATTTCAATCTAGTTCCCGTTCCAGATGTCAAGAGTGGATTCAAGCAAAGATTGTTGGATTTGCGACAAGCATCTTGGGATGTGTTGCAAAATAACAAATTGCGTAGTGTGATGCCCACATTGACTAATAAAATTCGTCCACCTACGTCTCGACTCTCACGTAGAGAAGAGGTGGTATTGTCTAGACTTCGTATAGGCCACACACGCCTAACTCACGGATATCTCTTAACCAGAGAAAAGGTTATTCCCATATGTGACACATGTGATGTACCTTTAACCGTACATCATATGCTAGCAGAATGTACCAAATATGATGCCTTGCGCACGCAATTTGATCTCTCCCAATCATATGAAGAACTTCTATCATATGATAACGGCGACAAACTTTCTAAATTTCTCATCCATAGTAATCTATTAACAAAATTTAATTCACATCATACACATTTCTTTCTTTTCTTTCTTTTCATTCACATATAACTTTTATTTTGCTATTACTTTCATCATCATCATTTAATTTTGTTATTTATACACTTAGAAAACAATCTAATCATCAAACATACCTGCATTAACTCTTCTCATTTACTTTCATTCACAGGCGGCGCAATATGACCTAACCGGTTGAAGCGCCCTAGTTTCTCACATCGTCGTTGCACACCTGCACAATGTTCTAGACTCTTAATACTATTGAAAAAAATTAAATTACATTGTTAAAAAGTGGTAACATTGTCTGCTCAATTTCAGGGAAATTTAATTAAATAACCTTTTTTGTGAATAACTTATTTGTACACTCCAGTCTGGGCCCGGGGTAGAATTGGCCCAGAGCATGGCTCTGCTAATCGTAAAAGGCGATTCAAGAGAAAAAGTCCACCTCGCAAACATCAGCTAGTATGAAGGGTAGTATTTTACTCCCTGAAAATAGATGCGAGCTCTGGCAATCGTCCCTTCCCTTGACGACTCCTCGACGACGATGATGTTAATTACACCACGAACGATGATAATGACAATGACGACCGCGACGTGAGAACCCCCTTTCCTTCCCTTACCCGTGGCTGGTTCTGACCAGCATGGGCCCCTCCTCCCCACATCTCTAGGCCAAAGTGGTGCAATATGACCTAACGGTTGACGCACCTTTAATCCTAATAAACAACAAACAAACGATATAAACAAAGTATCTGTATGGAGTATATAACGATAAATATAACAATAATACACAAGTTAATACTTCCCATGGTATAGGTCCACACCTCATAGTCTACTGACTACTCGCTCCTTGTCCGTGACGTCACCGTCCTAACAATATTGTCACCCTTGTGTTGCAGAAGACGGCGGCTCCGGGTCCGGCAACGAGGATGACGCCGAGTGCGAGAACACCGGAAGTGGCTCGTATGCGCGCGCAACGCAACAGCCACACCAGCGCTCGGCGGTCAGACGGCCGAACTACAGAGGCGGGAATCCCTCGTACTACAACAAACAGCAGTATCTACATAACGCGCGTTCCTATAACCATCACGACACCCACCAGCCGCTCGTCACCACCGAGAAGCAGATCTTTAATGAGGGTGAGTTCTAGAACACGTTTCGCAACCAGCTTCCTTAATCATATGAAGAACTATACTAACACACGGCGACAAATTTACTGAATTTGTCATTCAAAGTAATTTATTTAATCAAATTTAATTATTCTTCTATTTTTACCTGCATTAACTCTTCTAATTTACTTTCATTCATAGGCGGCGCAATATGACCTAACCGGTTGAAGCGCCTAGTTTCTCACTAAAATAAAAAAAAAAAATTTAATTTTTTATTTAACGTCTATCATGTTCAGTTAAAAACGGATTTACAAACTTGGACAACACATTAAATTTTTTATTCAAGTAGATACTTTAATTTTTTCTATAAGGCCTACTACTACACTTCGTTATCTGTTCTATTATTAACTAAGAATGCAATGTAATCATGAAACGCACCACAAACTCATTGCATTAGCTTACAATATCACATGCGGCGCAGTATGATCTAACCGGTTGAAGCGCCCTAGTTTCTCACGTCATCGTACCACAGGAATTTGAGCAGACTTTGGGCCTTCATGGGCCTGACTTATGTTATTTCATATGGAGCGGCCATACTGGAGATGCTAACGGCGGCCATGTTAGTGGCCAAAACATATATTTACTGGATACATGCTTTGTGCGTTGTGTGCGGCTCGTTGGTCTTGTTGTTAGCGTATCTGCTTTCAATGCAGAAAATCCAGGGTTCGATTCCCGTCAAAGTCAGAAGTTTTTTACCTTCTGATTTGGACTTAAGTCCATCAGTTCGTGTCTTAGGAGTTTGAAAACGGTGACTTTGGAGCCGTCCTAGCAACGAAGCACATAATAAATTCAGAGTTGTTCTGAATCGGCCTTGTTGATTCTGGTGTTGATTCGTGGGTGTTCGCACCGTCCATACCACTGATTGCTATATTTCTTATTACAAATATCGATCTTTGGTTGGTTATCGCTCACTCGTCGATTGCGTCGGGGCCTACAGGGTTGGCTTATAGTCGCTTTGATTTACTGTCCCCCACTGAAAATCAGTTATATAACTGAGTGGGTGGAATCTAAATACAATTTATTATTTATTATTATTTATTAACTACTTCTCAACGCGGGAAATCTTTTCACAGATTAGTGATTGAGTTGTTTATTAAGTTTTTACATTAAGACAGCTCATTAAATTATTACGACTTTACTTCTCAACATCTGGCAGGTATGGATCCCCTATCCACGCGAAGAGTAAATAGAGTAAGATTGTTACTACTCATACTATTGGCTGGATCCATCCTGGCTACATCTCCTAGGCTCCACCCCCGTCTGGGCCCGGGGTAGAATTCGGCCCAGAGCATGGCTCTGCTAATCGTAAAAGGCGATTCAAGAGAAAAAGTCCACCTCGCAAACATCAGCTAGTAAGCGGGGAGTATATTACTCCCCGAACCTAGAGGCGAGCTCTGGCAATCGTCGTCGGGGACCTTGTCCCCTTCCCTTGACGACCCCCCGGCGACGATGACAATGACACAACGAACGATGACAAAGACGATGACGACCGCGACGTGAGAAACCCCCCTTCCTCCCCTTAACCGTGGCTGGTTCTGACCAGCATGGGCCCCTCCTCCCCCCCCCTCCTTAGGCTAGAGTGGTGCATTATGACCTAACGGTTGACGCGTCCTTAATCCAAATAAACAAACAGAATTGGTCCAGAGCATGGCTCTGCTAATCGTACAAGGCGATTTAAGAGAAGAAGTCCACCTCGCAAACATCAGCTAGTATGAGGGATGTATTACTCTCCGAAACTAGAGACGAACTCTGGCAATCGTCGTCGGGGACACCTCCCCATTCCCTTGACGACCCCCCGGCGACGATGACAAAGACTATAACGATTGTGACGTGAGAACCTCCCCTTCCTCTTGTTACCCGTGGCTGGTTCTAACCAGAATGGGTCCCTCCACCCCATATCCCCTAGGCTAGAGAGGTGCGTTATGACCAAACGATTGAAACCATATTAATATTAACATAATTTGTTTTCCTATCAGAAAAGTTAAATTGCAAACAATTCGCATGTTCCATAAATAAAAAGAATTGTCGTAACGCCCCAAGTCTGCCCCCCCCACTCCTCCCCCCTTCCTCTCAAAACGACCTAATTGGTGTGATTGTCCGCTGCATGTGATATTATTTACCGATCGGTCGTAGTAATGCGTGATGGCCAACTATGGGTTAATGTATCATAACTAACCTCTAGGGTGAAGTGTAGCAGGCTACAACCCACCCCCACTGAGCCAGCGTGCGCGACTTCTACCCCTAAAAGCTTCCGCATATTGGTTTTGTATCGACCTTACACGGAAATTACCTATAATCTTACACCACTGTTTTTATTAACTTAGTGATTAGTACGTTATATAAAGGGGTCCGAAAATAGCATTGATAGTAAAAGAGCTGTCAAATTCTTTGTGGCAGCTTGTTAGTTTAGTATTATCACGTGATGACGCAATGGTTTTGATATAACTTGTTAATTTTCTGTGCATTAGCTTAATTTATTTTATCAAAATTAATTCACATCGTTCACATTTCTTTAATTTATTTATTTTCCATTTAAATAAATAACTATTGTTTAGCTATAACTATCATCACGATCATTTCATTTTCTTATATATACACTTAGAAAACAATATAAAACACAACATTAAAGGGGTATTTAACCGCTAAACTCAATAAATATATTTCATTCAGGCTAACTAGTAATGAATTAAGCAATTTTCAGAAAAATTATTGGGGCCACCATGACCTACCAAAAAATTGTCAAACATGACATTTTTCGAGCTAGGTCCCAACGGCAAAAATCTCCCATAAGTAATAACATAGGGACGATCTTTATGCCCCGTGACCTTGGAGGATTTTGATCCAAAAAAATATTGGCCATTATTGACGTACTCGACAGCCTTTTCTGTAAATTCTCTATATTTTGTTTTGTAATTTGGGCAAGTAGTTCGGTCAAAATATGCTGATAACCAAGATGGGGTGTGATTTTGGAATGCATATTTTTGCGTGTTTGAGGGTATATTTGGGCACAGTTTCAAGACACGATGTTATAAAGGGGCATTTTAGATTGGTACTATGCTCTAGTATCTATGTGGACCAAAAAAGAAGCAGGTTAAAGCCGATTTAGGAAATTTTCCAAAACACCAATTTTCGCCAATTTCTGGATCAAAAAAATTAAAAAATTCATGTTAAATCACAGTTACAAGATATAATTTTTTAAACGGTCATTTAAGTGTAGTATTGTGCTATAGATCACGCGGTAAAAAATAATTTTTGGGGTTTTTAGCCCCTATAACTTATCTCATCAACATATCAATATCACAGACGGCAAAATATGACCTAACCGGTTGACGCGCCCTAGTTTCTTACGTCAATTATGTGTCATTAACTCTTGGTCTTGGGTACGTTCCCCCCAAAAAAGGAACTTTGAAAAGTTAAGTTACTTCTGCCTAAAAAAGGAACTGAGACCGTTCCTCGATCCTCGAAAAGCAACTTAGTACCTTTCACGTTCCTTATACCATCACTGATAAAAATTTAAAAAAAAATGTGATTGGAGTTAATTTATCATACTTTTATTTATTAAAGTGAGTCCCAGGCCATCTGACGAGGGTGGCGCCATTTTCGAAAACTCAAGATGCCACAAGATATTTTTCATACTGCAGTTTACGATATCAGGTACTGGAATTCGACGGGATAACGACGCCGAAAGGAACTTATGAAGGAACGTTAAATTCGTTCCATAGTTCCCAAAAAATAGTAACTTTGACGTTACAAGTTCCTGATTTAAGAAAAGGAACGCGTTCCCACAAAAGTTCCTGAAAAAGGAACGCGTTACAGCCCAAGATTGATGAAAAAAGGACTCAAATTGTTCCCCGTCTGGGCCCGTGGTAGAATTGGAACAGAGAGCATGGCTCTGGTAATCGTAAAAGGCGATCCAAGAGAAAAAGTCCATCTCGCAAACATTAGCTAGGAAGAGCGGAGTATATATCTCCCCCAGCAATCGTCGTCGGGGACACCTCTCATTTCCCTTGACGACCTCCCTGACGACGAAGACAATGACACAACGAATGATGAACATGACAAATACGATGACGACCAAAAACTTTTATCATACGAAAACTTCGACAAACTTTCTAAATTTCTCATCCAAAGTAATCTAAGACTTATTTAACAAAATTTAATTCACATAATTTACATTTCATTAATTTACTTATATTCATTCACATAATTTTTTTTCTATTACTATCATCACCATAATTTTATTTTGTTACATCTTAGAAAACAATCTAATCACCAGATACACCATTGACTCATTTCATAAATTTTCAATATTACAGGCGGCGCAATATGACCTAACCGGTTGAGGCGCCCTAGTTTCACACGTCGTCGTAGCTTGGGAGACGACCCCCCGGCGACGATGACAATGACACAACGAACGATGACAAAGACGATGACGACCGCGACGTGAGAAACCCCCCTTCCTCCTCTTACCCGTGGCTGGTTCTGACCAGCATGCCCCCCCCCCCCTAGGCTAGAGTGGTGCATTATGACCTAACGGTTGACGCGTCCTTAATCCAAATAAAAAAAAAAAAAAAAAAAATACTCCGCCGGGTGAGACTTGTACGACGCAGCCTGTGAAACTAACACAGCCAACCAGCAAGAATAACATGCTTCACTTGACTTAACTCAACTAGTGTAACCGTTATGACATTACCCGTGTATTAACAGACGATGACGACCACGACGTGGAACCTTCTTTCCTCCCGCATACCCTTGGCTGGTTCTGACCAGCATAAGACTTTCCTCCCCATATCCCCTAGGCTAGAGTGGCGCACTATGGCCTAACGGTTGACGCGCCCTTAATCCGAATAGGCCCTTAACTTCCATCAAAAGACAATTATACATTTAATTATTGTATGATCCACAAAAAATGCAAATGAATGTTCAATTCTCTATCACCAAGTCGGGGACCTTGAACCCCTTCCCTTGACGAACCCCCGGTGACGATGACAACGACACAACGAACGATGACAAAGACGATGACGACCGCGACGTGAGAAACCCCCCTTCCTCCCCTTACCCGTGGCTGGTTCTGACCAGCATGGGCCCCTCCTCCCCCCCCCCTTAGGCTAGAGAGGTGCATTATGACCTAACGGTTGACGCGTCCTTAATCCAAATAAACAAACAAACAAATATGACCCAACGGTTGACGCATCCTTAGTCCAAATAATCACTCTATCAACAGAAATTGATTTTTATGCCATTAATATCAAAATAATTTCAAAAGCATTTTTGCCTTAATTAATGTCGTTATTTCTTTCGCATATGAAATGTGTTGATAAAATGGCCTTTAAAATGAAGTTTAACTAATATGTTA
The DNA here is from genome assembly GCA_024449915.1 of Sweltsa coloradensis. Taxonomy (NCBI): domain Eukaryota; kingdom Metazoa; phylum Arthropoda; class Insecta; order Plecoptera; family Chloroperlidae; genus Sweltsa; species Sweltsa coloradensis. The sequence continues at coordinate 146,075 of JAMZAV010000934.1, forward strand.
TTGACGTAAAAAACAAAAAAAAAACGAGCAGAGAATTTATTTAATTTATTTCCCTGCAATATCGCAGGCGGCGCAATAGCCTCCTTGATCATCATGTCGTCTTTGTTGTATGATATTATGACTCAGAACCTATTTGCATATTCAGTCCCCTACTTTCTATTATGGTGTTTTGTATTATTATGAGGGTTATAAATATGAGATTTTACCACTTGCCAAGGAATTGTCCTCTTAAAGAGGCTATTTTCTTATATGAAGGTTTTATGTTTGGGCATGCCAGAGAAATAAGAATGAAAACACAATATTGGCTGGCTTGGACCATAAAATAAATGTTATCACTTTTCCTTCTCGATTTCATGAATTAGGTTAGTGTTAAGGGATCTTTGTGGCATGTTTTATGGGTGATTGCGATGATAAAAGCGTCTGCAACTAAAAGTTCGTTGAATACACAGAAAGGAAAAGCTATTTCGTGTCGACTTTCTTCTAAGGTTTCATCTCAGGAAGGACAACCGAGAATATTATATTCATACGTAATTGTTGTTATGGTCATATTTTAAAAACACTACGAGCAAAACACGTAAAAGTGATTGTGAGTGATTGAAAGTGGGTCTATTCGAAAGTTTCCTTTTGTCGTAGTCATCTTGCCTCCCCGACAACGACGACCATGACAACAAGAACGATGACGAAGATGATGACGACCGCGACGTGAGAACCCGCTTTCCACTCCCATGCCCTCCCCTTGCTTGTGGCTGGTTCTGACCAGCACAAGCCTGTCCACCCCGCGTCTCCCCACGTCACCCCTTACGTTCCTTCCCTTTGGAAAATATATAGTTATATACTAACTAATAAACTACATTATCACTGGAGGCGCAATATGACCTAACGGTTGACGCGCCCTTCAACCTAATAAACCAAACCCTTACCCGTGGCTGGTTCTGACCAGCATGGGCCCCTCCTCACTCCCCCCCCCCCCCTCTAGGTTAGGGTGGTGCATTATGACCTAACGGTTGACGCGTCCTTAGGCCATATAAACCAAAAAAAATATTTCTTTCCTTTCTTATACTATAAAACAATGTCATCATTACACACACGCACCATAAACGCATTTCATCAGCATACTGTGTCACAGGCGGCGCAATATGACCTGACCGGTTGAAGCGCCCTAGTTTCTCACTTAAGTTTTTTAGGCAAAACTTTCCATGTCACATGGCAAGAGTGGCGAATTATGACCTAACGGTTGGGGCGCCCTTATCCAAATAAACTTTTAAAAAATCTTTGGTTAGTTTCTACAAGTTAAGTTAAGTTGTTTTAATATGTTGCTCATATCACACACGAGGAAATAATTTTAAACATTTTCAACCTCGGGATATTCTGAAATTGCTATTTTATTTTGCACAGGCCAAGTTAGACCCGATTCAAAATGAAGACTAGAATCCCGAATATCTTATTATCTTTCTGAGATATTTCAATTATCTATTTCACTTCTCAATTTCGCCGCGTTACAAAGAATAATTTGTAAATAGAAACTAAGGCCTGGGTATTTTGACTTTGGCTGGCTATAACTTGGGGGAAAAGTTGGCTTACCTTCTCCCCCCGCCCCCCTCCCCCTTCCGTACGAGGGGGGGGGGGGAATTACCGAAGCAATGAAGTTATGAATAATTCATGGAATCTTTCAAATTAACATTAGCTTCGTTTTGTTCTTCTTCGGTCACTTGTAAGATTTAAGACGCTTTAAGAAGATTTTGAAAAATGATTACTGGATTTAATCTAGTTATGAAATGACAGAGAAAAGGAGATATTCATGTTTTTCTTAAAAATTGCATTTGACTTAAAGTTGCCAAGCTCTCAACTAAAAAATTGCATGATTTAAAACAAAAATATATTATTTCTTATCGTATGTTCCTATATCTGGGTCCACGGTAGAATTGGCCCAGAGCATGGCTCTGCTAATGGTGAAAGGCGATTCAAGAGAAAAAGTTCATCTCGCAAACATCAGCGAGTAAGAGGGTGGTATATAACTCCCCGATTCTAGAGGCGAGCTCTGGCAGTCCTTGTCGGGGAAACTTCCCCCTTCCCTTGACGACCTCCCCGACGACGATGACAAAGACGCAGATGACTGCGACGTGAGAAACTCCCTTTCCTCCTCTAACCCGTGGCTGGTTCTGACAATCATGGGCTGTGCTCCCTATATCCCCTAGGCTAGAGGGGCGCATTATGAACTTAAACAAATAAAGTAAAAAAGTATGAAATTTAGATACAAGTTGAAAAATTAACACAAACGACAGTAAAAAGTATATAAAATCTTACAAAGACGAGGAGAGGATGGAGAGAAATTTACAATAAAATAACGAACGGAGAAACCTCTTGATGGGTACGTATGTAATGAAAATTAAAGCTATGCCTAACCACCCAGCAAATCGGAATGTTTTTAACACGACATATGTCAGACACTTTGATAACAAACCCAAGGCATCTCTTCCAACGGGATTAAGATGTAAACTTTTGTTTAATCTTATAGAATTTCATCTACCAAAGTTTTTAATTTTGTATTTAGCAATAACCCGCCCTGGTTTACACCAGAGCCGATTATTATATTTGACCTTTGTCGTTTTGATAAAAACTCTACTTGCGATAGTGTATTCAAAATTAACTTTAGAAAGATTTGCCATGAACATCAAAGGTTTACTTTGGTATTCACAGATGGCTCCAAAATTGATAACAAGGTTGGAAGTGCCTTTGATTGCTCCACCTGAACGTTTCAGGCTAAGCGACGTGTATTCAGTTTTCACTGCAGAGTTATTCGCCATCCGTGAAGCTCTTAAATACATTCTACGCTGTCGTTGTGGAGAATACCTTTTGTGTTCAGATAGCTTAAGTTCACTTCAAGCTATAAAACTCATGTATTCTAGTCATCATTTGGTACAAGACATCCAATTCTATTTAGAAAAACTAACCTCTAAGGGATATATAATAGAGTTTTGCTGGATACCTGGACACGTGGGCATAGAGGGAAATGAACACGCTGATCGGGCTGCTAAGGAAGCTTCCCAGCGTCGCGACGTTGATTTCAATCTAGTTCCCGTTCCAGATGTCAAGAGTGGATACAAGCAAAGATTGTTGGATTTGCGACAAGCATCGTGGGATGTGTTGCAAAATAACAAATTGCATAGTGTGATGCCCACATTGACTAACAAAATTCGTCCACCTACGTCTCGACTCTCACGTAGAGAAGAGGTGGTATTGTCTAGAATTCGTATAGGCCATACACGCCTAACACACGGATATCTCTTAACCAGAGAAAAGGTTATTCCCATATGTGACACATGTGATGTACCTTTAACCGTGCATCATATGCTAGCAGAATGTGCCAAATATGATGCATTGCGCACGCAATTTGATCTCTCCCAATCATATGAAGAACTTCTATCATATGATAACGGCGACAAACTTTCTAAATTTCTCATCCATTGTAATCTATTTAACAAAATTTAATTCACATCTTACACATTTGTTTCTTTTCTTTATTTTCATTTACATACATAACTTTTATTTTGCTATTACTTTCTTCATCATCAATTTATTTTGTATTTATACACTTAGAAAACAATCTAATCATCAAACATACCTGCATTCACTCTTCTCATTTCCTGTCATTCACAGGCGGCGCAATATGACCTAACCGGTTGAAGCGCCCTAGTTTCTCACGTCGTCGTCGAACGTTACGAAATACTATATAACACATCAATGAACACAAGACAAATTCGTCCTTCAGTGACTAAAATTTATCTATTATATATAACAGCGACAAACTTTCTAAATGTGTCATTCAAAGATGTATTTAAAAAAATTTAGTTCATATCAATCACATTACTTTATTAGAGTATATATTTTTTCTATTGCTATTTCTATTAACACCTTAATTTTATTTTTGATTTTAAACTTCGAAAAAATAATAATCATGAAACACACCATTTGATTAACTTGCAAAATCACAGGCGGCGCAATATGACTTAACCGGTTGAAGCGCCCTAGTTTCTCAGGTCGTCGTTCAAGCAATTGCTGTTACCTGTTTCCTCCTCCTCACTTACCCGGTGTGACTTGTAAGACGTAACCTGAGAAACTAACACAGCCAACCATCAAGAATAACATGGTTTACTTGACTAACTCAACTAGTGTAACCGTTATGACATTACCTTAGGCTCATAGGCTAGAGAGCGCATTTTGAACTTACTGTTGACGTGACCTTAATTATACATTTAATTATTGCATAATCCACAAAAGATACAAATTAATATAGAATTCACTTTCTCAAATTCACTATCAACAGAAATTGATTGTTATGCCCCCAATATAAAAAATTTGGAAGTTGGCATATTTGATTATCGACTTAAAATATAAAAAAACGAACATTGGAATTTTTAAATTTATTTCCTTCCAATAAGTTATCACAGGCGGCGCAATATGACTTAACCAGTTGAAGCGCCCTAGTTTCTCAGGTCGTCGTTCAAGCAATTGCTGTTACCCGTTTCCTCATCCTCACTTACCCGGTGGGAATGGTAAGACGCAACCTGAGAAACTAACACAGCCAACCATCAAGAATAACATGCTACACCTGACCAACTCAACTAGTGTAACCGTTATGACACTACCTTAGGCTAATAGGCTAGAGAGCGCATTTTGAACTTACTGTTGACGTGACCTTAAATTATACATTTAATTATTGCATAATCCAAAAGATACAAATTAATATAGAATTCACTTTCTCAAATTCACTATCAACAGAAATTGATTGGTATGCCACCAATATAAAAAAATTTGGAAGTTGGGCATATTTGATTATCGACTTAAAATATAAAAAAACGAACATTGAATTTTTAAATTTATTTCCTTCCAATAAGTTATCACAGGCGGCGCAATATGACTTAACCAGTTGAAGCGCCCTAGTTTCTCAGGTCGTCGTTCAAGCAATTGCTGTTACCTGTTTCCTCCTCCTCACTTACCCGGTGTGACTTGTAAGACGTAACCTGAGAAACTAACACAGCCAACCATCAAGAATAACATGCTTCACTTGACTAACTCAACTAGTGTAACCGTTATGACATTACCTTAGGCTCATAGGCTAGAGAGCGCATTTTGAACTTACTGTTGACGTGACCTTAAATTATACATTTAATTATTGCATAATCCACAAAAGATGCAAATTAATATAGAATTCACTTTCTCAAATTCACTAATCAACAGAAATTGATTGTTATGCCACCAATATAAAAAATTTGGAAGTTGGGCATATTTGATTATCGACTTAAAATATAAAAAAACGAACATTGAATTTTAAATTTATTTCCTTCCAATAAGTTATCACAGGCGGCGCAATATGACTTAACCGGTTGAAGCGCCCTAGTTTCTCAGGTCGTCGTTCAAGCAATTGCTGTTACCTGTTTCCTCCTCCTCACTTACCCGGTGTGACTTGTAAGACGTAACCTGAGAAACTAACACAGCCAACCATCAAGAATAACATGCTTCACTTGACTAACTCAACTAGTGTAACCGTTATGACATTACCTTAGGCTCATAGGCTAGAGAGCGCATTTTGAACTTACTGTTGACGTGACCTTAAATTATACATTTAATTATTGTATAATCCACAAAAGATGCAAATTAATGTTCTATTCACTATCACCAAGTCTCTATCAACAGAAATTGATTTTTATGCCATCAATATCAAAATAATTTGGAAGTTGGGCATATTTGATTATCGACTTAAAATATAAAAAAACGAACATTGAATTTTAAATTTATTTCCTTCCAATAAGTTATCACAGGCGGCGCAATATGACTTAACCAGTTGAAGCGCCCTAGTTTCTCAGGTCGTCGTTCAAGCAATTGCTGTTACCTGTTTCCTCCTCCTCACTTACCCGGTGTGACTTGTAAGACGCAACCTGAGAAACTAACACAGCCAACCATCAAGATAACATGCTTCACTTGACTAACTCAACTAGTGTAACCGTTATGACATTACCTTAGGATCATAGGCTAGAGAGCGCATTTTGAACTTACTGTTGACGTGACCTTAAATTATACATTTAATTATTGCATAATCCACAAAAGATGCAAATTAATATAGAATTCACTTTCTCAAATTCACTATCAACAGAAATTGATTGTTTTGCCACCAATATAAAAAATTTGGAAGTTGGGCATATTTGATTATCGACTTAAAATATAAAAAAACGAACATTGAATTTTTAAATTTATTTCCTTCCAATAAGTTATCACAGGCGGCGCAATATGACTTAACCGGTTGAAGCGCCCTAGTTTCTCAGGTCGTCGTTCAAGCAATTGCTGTTACCTGTTTCCTCCTCCTCACTTACCCGGTGTGACTTGTAAGACGTAACCTGAGAAACTAACACAGCCAACCATCAAGAATAACATGCTTCACTTGACTAACTCAACTAGTGTAACCGTTATGACATTACCTTAGGCTCATAGGCTAGAGAGCGCATTTTGAACTTACTGTTGACGTGACCTTAAATTATACATTTAATTATTGCATAATCCACAAAAGATGCAAATTAATATAGAATTCACTTTCTCAAATTCACTATCAACAGAAATTGATTGGTATGCCACCAATATAAAAAAATTGGAAGTTGGGCATATTTGATTATCGACTTAAAATATAAAAAAACGAACATTGAATTTTTAAATTTATTTCCTTCCAATAAGTTATCACAGGCGGCGCAATATGACTTAACCAGTTGAAGCGCCCCAGTTTCTCAGGTCGTCGTTCAAGCAATTGCTGTTACCTGTTTCCTCCTCCTTACTTACCCGGTGTGACTTGTGAGCCGCAACCTGAGAAACTAACACAGCCAACCATCAAGAATAACATGCTTCACTTGACTAACTCAACTAGTGTAACCGTTATGACATTACCTTAGGCTCATAGGCTAGAGAGCGCATTTTGAACTTACTGTTGACGTGACCTTAAATTATACATTTAATTATTGCATATCCACAAAAGATGCAAAATTTAATATAGAATTCACTTTCTCAAATTCACTATCAACAGAAATTGATTGTTATGCCACCAATATAAAAAATTTGGAAGTTGGGCATATTTGATTATCGACTTAAAATATTAAAAAAACGAACATTGAATTTTTAAATTTATTTCCTTCCAAAAAATTATCACAGGCGGCGCAATATGACTTACCAGTTGAAGCGCCCTAGTTTTTTCAGGTCGTCGTTCAAGCAATTGCTGTTACCTGTTCCTCCTCCTTACTTACCCGGTGTGACTTGTGAGCCGCAACCTGAGAAACTAACACAGCCAACCATCAAGAATAACATGGTTTACTTGACTAACTCAACTAGTGTAACCGTTATGACATTACCTTAGCTCATAGGCTAGAGAGCGCATTTTGAACTTACTGTTGACGTGACCTTAAATTATACATTTAATTATTGCATAATCCACAAAAAGATGCAAATTAATATAGAATTCACTTTCTCAAATTCACTATCAACAGAAATTGATTGTTATGCCACCAATATAAAAAAATTGGAAGTTGGGCATATTTGATTATCGACTTAAAATATAAAAAAACGAACATTGAATTTTTAAAAATTTATTTCCTTCCAATAAGTTATTTACAGGCGGCGCAATATGACTTAACCAGTTGAAGCGCCCCAGTTTCTCAGGTCGTCGTTCAAGCAATTGCTGTTACCTGGTTTCCCTCCTCCTCACTTGCCCGGGGTGTGACTTGTAAGACGTAACCTGTGAAACTACCACACAGCCAACCAGCAAGAATAACATGCTTCACTTGACTTAACTCAACTAGTGTAACCGTTATGTCATTACCTTAGGCTCATAGGCTAGAGAGCGCATTTTTACCTTACTGTTGACGTGACCTTAAATTATACATTTAATTATTGCATAATCCACAAAAGATGCAAATTAATATAGAATTCACTTTCTCAAATTCACTATCAACAGAAATTGATTGTTATGCCACCAATATAAAAAATTTGGAAGTTGGGCATATTTGATTATCGACTTAAAATATAAAAAAACGAACATTGAATTTTTAAATTTATTTCCTTCCAATAAGTTATCGCAGGCGGCGCAATTTGACGTACCCGGCGCCCTGGATTCTGATGTCGTTGTCATTCTCAGCTACATTGATGATATGAAATCTCTGAAACTATATTTAAGCTAAGCTATAAGACTCATGTATTCAAGTCATCATTTGGCACAAGACATCAAAATTCTATTTCGAAAAACCAAACTCTAAGGGTTATATAATAAGAGTTTTGCTGGATACCTGGACACGTGGGCATAGAGGGAAATGAACACGCTGATCGGGCTGCTAAGGAAGCTTCCCAGCGTCGCGACGTTGATTTCAATCTAGTTCCCGTTCCAGATGTCAAGAGTGGATTCAAGCAAAAATTGTTGGATTTGCGACAAGCATCTTGGGATGTGTTGCAAAATAACAAATTGCGTAGTGTGATGCCCACATTGACTAATAAAATTCGTTCACCTACGTCTCGACTCTCACGTAGAGAAGAGGTGGTATTGTCTAGACTTCGTATAGGCCACACACGCCTAACTCACGGATATCTCTTAACCAGAGAAAAGGTTATTCCCATATGTGACACATGTGATGTACCTTTAACCGTACATCATATGCTAGCAGAATGTACCAAATATGATGCCTTGCGCATGCAATTTGATCTCTCCCAATCATATGAAGAACTTCTATCATATGATAACGGCGACAAACTTTCTAAATTTCTCATCCATAGTAATCTATTTAACAAAATTTAATTCACATCATACACATTTATTTCTTTTCATTCGCATACATAACTTTTATTTTGCTATTACTTTCATCATCATCATTTTATTTTGTTATTTATACACCTCGAAAACAATCTAATCATCAAACATACCTGCATTTACTCTTTTCATTTACTTTCATTCACAGGCGGCGCAATATGACCTAACCGGTTGAAGCGCCCTAGTGTCTCACGTCGTCGTCGTTCTCCAATAATGAAAGAATCTACATAATATAAACCTCTCAACTCGGAAATAAAATCAACAAAACAGTATCTGTTCCCATCGTTGAAAACATCTTGATATAAAAATTTCAAATTTAATCCCGCCCTTCTGTGGCTGTTCTACGCGAAGCTCCCCGCGAGGGGTGGGGGTGGGGGTGGGGAGTCCCTGCCCACGTCACAGCTCGGGGCGGGGGCGGCGTTTTCTACGGCGGTCTATTGATTTTGTCTGGGCCTGTAATACGTGCTCGCCTTTATAGTTTACGCTTTACGCCCGACTAAGCTGTTTGCTTTAGGAGGGTAATCTTAGCTGGACAAGGAGTTAGGTCCTTGTTGCACTCGGGCTGACTTACAGATGCTGAGAAAGTAAGATAACAATATAATCATCAAACACACCATAAAATCTAAATTACCTCGAAGTGACAAGCCTCCCAATTCCACCCCTTACCCGTGGCTGGTTCAAAACACCACGTGACACATTCCCTAGGCTAGAAAGGTGCATTATGGACTAGCGGTTGACGCGCCCTTAAATCAAATTAACCCCTACAAACAAAAAACTACCCGTGGCTGGTTCTGACCTATAATGGGCCTTTTAATAGTCATCGGGGACATAGCCCCCTTCCCTTGACGACCTCCCCGACGACGACGATGACAATGACCCACGAACGATGACAACGACCCGAGTGAGAAACCCCCTTTCCTCCCCCTAGCCGTGGCTGGTTCTGACCAGCATGGGCTCCCTGCTCCCCATATCAAATTGGGTAGAGTGACGGTTGACGTGCCCTTAAACTTAATTAGGAAACGGTAAAGTCCCGCCGCGTTGATGGATGAGCTTTTTAAAGTTTAAAGTTTGCTTGGGATATCTTTAGGTACTTTTGCAAGTGCTTTGTTTTGCTGCCTACGCATTGTAGGTGAATGTTGTCAAGTTTCTTTTGTTTCTTGTCAATTGGTATTATTTACCGTAAAAAACTTATATTAAAAGCTTTATTTCTATGGATTCTGGCTAACTTTTTCAACTTTTTTTTTTCTTTCAAAAGGTACTACATCACCATAACCTTAATGTCCATGTATAATATGACGTTGTTGCCCCACCCGTTTGGTCAAAATTGCCCAAAATGGCACGAAAATATCGCACAAAAAATCAAAAAACTTATATTAAAAGCTTTTATTTCTATGGATTTTGGCTAACTTTTTCAACTTTTTTTTCAAAAGGTACTACATCACCAAAACCCCTTAAGTCCATGTATAATATGAACGTTGTAGCCCCACCCGTTTTGGGTCAGAATTGGGCCCAAATGTCACGAAAATCTCGCACTAAAAAATCGAAAAAAATCGTAAAAAGTACGATATTCATGAGAAATTTTTCTTCGATTGTACCCAAAAACATACACCTCTAAGTTCGAGGATTTCGAAAGTCCCGTCAATTTTCATCAAGATCGATAGCCGTTGTCTGGTAGAGAGTTAACAAACAGACAAAAAAACAAACAAAAAAAAAAAAAAAAACAAAAAAAAAAAAAAACCCGAGAAAAATTTTTTGGGGGGTCGGTGAAATTGAAGTCTTCGCTTCGCTCACCAAATAAATTTTAAAGGGGATAACGGTCTAACTAACCACAATTATTTTCTAAAAAAAATATTTATCAATTTTAAATTAATTTACTCCCACTTTTTTTAAGGGTAGAATTTGGCCCCAGAGCATGGCTCTGCTGATCGAAAAAGACGATTCAAGAGAAAAAGTCCCCTTGCTAACATCAGCTTATAAAAGGGTATTTAATTACTACCCGAATTAGAGGCGAGCTCGGGCAATCGTCGTCGGGGAACTTCCCCCCTTTCCCCTGACGAGCCTTGACGACGAGAAAAAAGAAAATACACCAAAAGATGACAAAAAGCAAGAAAACCGCGCCCGAGAACCCCCCCTTTTCCTCCCCTTCCCATGGCTGGTTCTGACCGCATGGGCCCCCTCCCCATATCCTTGTAGAGTGGTGCATTATGACCTAACGGTTGAAGCGTCCTTAATCCAACTAATAATTAATAAGAAGCCTAATAAACATATATATATGTTTGTTCTTAATTTTCGCGGAGTTTTGTATGTTTAATTGTCTTTCGGGACTTTCCGCCGCTTGTAGAGTTTGTGCTACAGCCCTTTTGTCTGTACCCTGGCACTCGAGTTTCGCCAAATCGATCTGGCATGTCACGAGTCACCACTAGTACGTTTCCTTCTTCAAGAACCGCTCGACTGCAGTTCCAACCCAACTGCGGGGCGTTCTCGATCGATTTTGCATGCCTCCTATTGTGGTGGAAATAGGTGCGGGGGGCGCGGGTTGTTTTGGAAATGCAGAGATTTGTACTGTGTTGCTCGAGGAAGGCTCTTGTGTAGTAGCGAAGAAGGTCTCTCTTAAACCTTGGATCGTTGACAATTAAAACCATGAAAATCGAAATATGACCTAACAGTTAAAACAATACGAGATCAGACATAGGGCCTTCATCGTCTGGGCCCGGGGTAGAATTCCCCAGAGCAGACCCCCTTTCCTCCCTTACCCGTGGCTGGTTTCTACCCACATGGGCCCCCCCTCCCCCCACCCCTTAGGCTAGAGTGGTGGCATTATGACCTAACGGTTGACGGCCCTTTAATCCAAATAAAAAAAACGAAAAAAGGCGATTCAAGAGAAAAACCACCTCGCAAACATGCTAGTAAAGCGGAGTATATTACTCCCCGGAAAATAGAGGCGAGCTCTGGCAATCGTTGTCGGGGACACCCCCTTCTCTTGACGACCTCCCCGACGCGATGACAATGCCACAACAAACGTTTGACAAAGGGACGAGGCCCGCAACGTGAGAAACTCCCCTTCCTCCCCTTACCAGTGGCTGGTTCTGACCAGCATGGGCCCTTCCTCCACATATCTCCTAGGCTAGAGTGGCGCATGACCTAACGGTTGACGCGTCCTTATCCAAAATAAACACGCATATTAATAGGACCTATAAATTTCCCTACGCACCACATAAATGTTTCTCCTGCTTCTTTCATTTTATTTAGTTATTTATATAAACACTTAAAACAATCTAACCGTCAAACAAACTATTAACTCATCTAATCAACTTTCATTATCAAAAGCGGCGCAATATGACCTAACCGGTTGAAGCGCCCGAGTTTCTCACGTCGTTTAGTTTCTTTGAGCTCAGTTCTGCTAATCTTGCCTTTGAAATAACATGGATAATTACCCTTTCCGTCTCATATGAAGCGAATTAACTTCTCATTTTAATTAAAATTTCGTTTAATGATTCGTTTAAAAATGTTGATCGAGTTTCTCAATTAAACGTTGAATCGGTATCAAATTTCCGTTCGTTGATGATAACATCGTGATATCGTGGTATTAATTGCCTTTTGGGTAAAGGACGTTTTGGTGTTTTAAAAGAAAAATAAAACTTCGCAGATAGATTTGCCTTTTTCAAGATGAGAAAATTCTATATGGTAAGGAAGATTAAAATTTCGTGCTCAAGGCATCGTATAAAAGCAATTTATTTAACCTTATTTAATTCAGATCAAACTTGTTGAATTTTTTATTCAGCTATTTTTTTTGTTTGCTATTAGTATCATCTCTAACATTTGCTTTTCTTTTATAAATAAGAAAACAAAATAATTTTCAAAAACCAAAACATCACTTTCATTAACCTCCAATATCACAGGCGGCGCATTATGACTTGACCGGTTGAAGCGCCCTTGTTTCTCACACCTCCTCCCCGTATCCCCTAGGCTAGAGTGGTGCATTATGACCTAACGGTTGACGCGTCCTTAACCCAAATAAACGATTAATATAATTACGTGCGCAACAAATCATATTTGATAATATCTGAAATTCTCATTTAAAATCTATTATTTTAACCATATAATTCAGATCAAACACATTTAATTTTAAATTAAACTACAATAGGCCACACAATCCAGGTCAGGGATGGAGACTTGCGCAAGCTGATTGGGGAAAGTTCCAGGAAATTAGTGAAGTCTCTTTGCTCAAGGTGGACTTTACTAGTTCTCGTGACCCCAACGTGCTTGTCAATAATGTGAGTAAATGCTTGCTTGATGCAGCATATGCCAGTATACCACTGACTAGTGGTGAACAACGTCGTCGTGTCGTCCCCTGGTGGAACAAAGATTGTGCATTGGCCATCAAGGCAAAGAAAGCAGCTTTTAAAAAATTAAATACATTTCCTACATTTGAAAATTTAATCAATTTCAAGCACGAGAGAGCGAAAACGAGACGAATTATCAAACATAGTAAGAGGCAGTCATGGCAAGAGTATGTATCTTCTATAAATTACAGCACCTCTTCCACGATGGTGTGGAAAAGGATTAAATCAATTAGTGGACGTCAGGTAAACACCATACCCGCTATCAAGGATGGCGGGCAATTAGTTACTACTCCAGCAGATGTGGCTTCAGTACTGGGTACACATTTTGCATCGGTAAGCAGTAATGCACGATATGATGCAGAATTTCTAGCACACAAGCAGTTTACAGAAGCTCGAAAACTTAATTTCTCATCTGAAAACGATGAGCCATACAACAGAGCGTTCTCTTTGTGGGAACTCCGTATGGCGTTAAGCTCATTACGTCGCACATCTGTGGGAGAAGACAAAATGCACAACGACATGTTTGTGCACCTGACTGATCCCTCATTGGAAGTTATTATTTTATTTTTTAATATTTTGTGGTTGTCTGACATATTTCCCGATAGTTGGCGTAGTGCCATCTTAATTCCACTTCTCAAACCCACAAAAGATAAGTCGATGCCGACTTCATATCGCCCTATTTCTCTGACAAGTTGCTTTTGCAAATTGTTCGAAAAGATGATCAACAAACGACTAATGTGGATGCTGGAGACACGCGGTTTATTGGCGAACGTCCAATGTGGATTTCGTCAACGTCGTTGCACCATCGACCACTTGGGTTTTCGATTAGAGACGTTTATTCAAGAAGGGTTTGTTCAAACAACAGTTGTTGGTGTGCTTTTGACATTGAAAAAGCATACGATACAACATGGAGATTATATATTCTTCAACAGATTTACGAGTGGGGTTTTCGAGGGCACATCCCAAAATTTTTAGAAAACTTTTTAAAGATAGAATTTTTCAAAGTGCGTTTTAACAATGTTTTGTCAGACTCGTTCCACTGGAAACATTTTGTACCACAAGGCTCGTCTTGTCGGTATCACGTTTGCTATTGGAATAAACAGTGTGGTAGATTGTATCCCAAAGAGCCTAATGTCGTGCTTTTTGTAGATGACCGGGGAATCTTCTACAGATCGGTAAATTTTCAACAGCTCAAAGACACGTGAAAATTGGATTGAACAATATAAGTGAATGGGCTCGAAAGCGGGGACACGATTCTCTCCAAAAAACTCAGTGCATTCACTTTTGCCGTCTTAAAGGGAAATCCAAAAGACCCACAACTATCGTTTAAAAATTTGTAGAACTTCTTTTCAAAACAAATGTCCGTCTTCTCGGCATGGTTTTTGACAAAAAGCTAAATTGGGGGGGGAAAGACCACGTTGTTGAGTTACGCAAAAAATGCATGTTAAAAATCAACCTATTGAAAGTTCCTCAGTAATACTCGTGGGGTGCAGATAGGACTTGCATGTTGAAATTTACGGATCTCTAGTTTGCTCAAGATGGACTATGGATGTTTCTTTATACTCTTCAGCAAGTAACAAAACCCCTAAACTTCTAGACACTGTCCACCATTGTGGTCTCGTATTGCTCTTAGTCCCTTCGAACAAGCCCGGTAGTCAGCTTGTATGCCGAGTCAGGTGTGTCCTCCTTAGCAGAACGGAGAAACCTCTTGAGGGGTAGTATGTAATGAAAATTAAAGCTATGCCAAACCCAAATCCAGCAAATGGGAATGTTTTTAACACGACATATGTCAGACACTTTGATAACAAACCCAAGGCATCTCTTCCAAGGGGATTAAGATGTAAACTTTTGTTTAATCTTATAGAATTTCATCTGCCAAAAGTTTTTAATTCTGTATTTAGCAATAACCCGCCCGGGTTTACACCAGAGCCGATTATTTATTTGACCTTTGTCGTTTTGATAAAAACTCTACTTGCGATAGTGTATTCAAAATTAACTTTAGAAAGATTTGCATGAACATAAAAGGGTTTTTACTTTGGTTTTCCCACAGATGGCTCAAAATTGACAACAAGGTTGGAAGTGCCTTTTATTCTCCACCTTAACTGAACGTTTCAGGCTAAGCGACGTGTGTTCAGTTTTCACTGCAGAGTTATTCGCCATCCGTGAAGCTCTTAAATACATTCTACGCTGTCGTTGTGGAGAATACCTTTTGTGTTCAGATAGCTTAATTTTCACTTCAAGCTATAAAACTCATGTATTCTAGTCATCATTTGGGTACAAGACATCCAATTCTTTTTTAGAAAACTAACCTCTAAGGGATATATAATAGAGTTTTGCTGGATACCTGGACACGTGGGCATAGAGGGAAATGAACACGCTGATCGGGCTGCTAAGGAAGCTTCCCCGCGTCGCGACGTTGATTTCAAACTAGTTTTCCCCTTCCAGATGTCAAGAGTGGATACAAGCAAAGATTGTTGGGTTTGCGACAAGCATCGTGGGATGTGTTGCAAAATAAAAAATTGCATAGTGTGATGCCCCCATTGACTAACAAAATTTTGTCCCCCTACGTCTCGAATCTCACGTTTGAGAAGAGGTTTGGGATTGTCTAGAATTCGTATAGGCCATACACGCCTAACACACGGATATCTCTTAACCAGAGAAAAAGGGTTTTTCCCATATGTGACACATGTGATGTACCTTTAACCGTGCATCATATGCTAGCAGAATGTGCCAAATAGGGTGCATTGCGCACGCAATTTGATCTCTCCCAATCATATGAAGAACTTCTTCATATGATAACGGCGACAAACTTTCTAAATTTTTCATCCATTGTAATCTATTTAACAAAATTTAATTCACATCTTACACATTTGTTTCTTTTCTTTATTTTCATTCACATACAAAACTTTTATTTTGCTATTACTTTCTTCATCATCAAATTTATTTTGTTATTTATACACTTAGAAAACAATCTAATCACAAACATACCTGCTTCACTCTTCTCATTTCCTTTCATTCACAGGCGGCGCAATATGACCTAACGGTTAAGCGCCCTAGTTTCTCACGTCGTCGTCGTTAAATTCAAATTATTATTTTTTATTTCGCTATTACTTCTTTAACATTTTCTTTTCTTCTATACAATTAGTAAACAAAATAATTTTCAAACACCATAAACTCATTTCATTTACTTACAATATAAATGGAGGCGGATTATGACCTGACCGGTTGTAGCGCCCTAGTTTCTCAAGTTTTCTTTGCTTTGCGCATCCTGCGTTCGGGGCTCTGCTGATCGTAAAAGGCGATTCAAGAGAAAAAGTCCACCTCGCAAACATCAGCTTAAAAGAACGGAGTAACCTAATCCCCTAAACTAGAGGCGAGCTCTGGCAATCATCGTCGGGGACCTTGCCCCCTTCCTTGACAACCCCCCGGCGACGAGGGCAATGACCAACGAACGATGACAAAAACGATGACGACCGCGACGTGAGAACCCCCCTTTTCCCCCCCTTTACCCTGGCTGGTTTTGACCAGCATGGCCCCTCCTCCCCCCCCCCCTTAGGCTAGATGGTGCATTATGACCTAACGGTTGACGCGTCCTTAATCCAAAAAAAAAAAAAACAATAAAAAAAAAAAAAATACGCTACTAAAACTTTTATCTGTTTATCAAATACTCGCAAAAAAAAAATGTGGTGTGTGTAACGTGTTAATGTGTAACAAATTTCCCTTTAACAAATAAAATTAACATATCATAACTGTGACAAAAACTATTTAAATTTCAAGGAATGAAAAATAGTCCATCTCGCAAACATCAACTAGTATGTAGCGGAGTATATTACTCCCCGAAACTAGAGGCGAGCTCTGGCAGTCGTCGTCGGGAACCCCTTCCTCTTCCCTTGACGACGTCGACGACGACCATGACACCACGAACAATGACAAAGACGATGACGACCGTGACTTGAGAACCCCCCATTCCTCGTCTTACCAGTGGCTGGATATGACCAGATGGGCCCCTCCTCGCCACATCATCTTTAAGGCTATAATGACTTATGACCAAAAGGTTGACGCGCCCTTAATCCAAATATCCCAATCTAGATTAAGGGGAGTAAATAACTCTCCGACACTGGAGGAGATCTCAAGGCAGTCGTCGATAGCATTAGGTTACCACCTACCCGTCTGGGCCCGGGGTAGAATTGGCCCAGAGCATGGCTCTGCTTATCGTAAAAAGCGAATCGAGAGGAAAAGTCCACCTCGCAAACATCAGCTAGTATGAAGGGTAGTATTGTACTATTCGAAAATAGAAGCGAGCTCTGGCATTCGTCGTCGGGGACCTTGCCCCCTTCCCTTGACGATATCTCGACGACGATAATGACTATGACACCACGTACGATGACGAAGACAATGACGACCACGACGTAAAAACCCCCTTTCCTCCCCTTACCCGTGGCTGGTTCTGACCAGCATAAGCCCCCCCCCCCCTAGGGTAGGGTGGTGCATTATGACCTAACGGTTGACGCGTCCTTTATCCAAATAAATAAAAAAAAAGGTTACCACCTTCCTCTCCCCGAAGACCTCCCCGTCTGGGCCCGGGGTAGAATTTGGCCCAGAGCATGGCTCTGCTAATCGTTAAAGGCGATTCAAAAAAAAAAGTCCACCTCGCAAACATCAGCTAGAAAGAGCGGAGTATCTACTCCTCGAACTATAGGGACTCTGGCAATCGTCGTGGGGACCTTGCCCCTTCCCTTGACGACCCCCCGGCGACGATGACAATAAAAACAACGAACGATGACAAAGACGATGACGAACCGGCGACGTGAGAAACCCCCCTTCCCCCCCTTTCCCCGTGGCTGGTTCTGACCAGCATGGGCCCCTCCTCCACAACCCCCTTAGGCTAGAGTGGAGCATTATGACCTAACGGTTGACGCGTCCTTAACCCAAAAAAACCCAAAAAAAAAAAATCCCCGACGACGACGACAGTGACAATGTCAACTAGAACGATGACAAAGACGATATGTGATTGATATGTGAAATAATAAAACACTCCATTTCTGTTTCCATTACAAAAGCGAGGGAGTTTTGCTTCCTGCCTCGCGGTGTAGACAAGGCCTGCTGCCACGTCCGCCCACAGCTTATCTTTGGTTCAAACCCCGCCGCTGCTATTGATCCGTCGACCTAGACTGTCTAGTACATGAGTCTTGCAAAGTGAAGACTGTGCCATTATCCCTCACCATAACGCCTGGAATGCCACGTATCCCTTGACGTCGCACGCTACCGACCTTGATTTGTGGTGGAGTAGACGTAGCACCCCTCGTCTGGGCCCGGGGTAGAATTGGCCCAGAGCATTGCTCTGCTAATCGTACAAGGCGATTCAAGAAAAAAAGTTCTCTTTGCAAACATTAGCTAGAAAGAGGGAAGTATATTACTCCTCGAAACTAGAGGCGAGCTCTGGCAATAGTCTTCGGGGACCTTGCTTCTTTTCCTTGACGACCTCTTTGACGTCGATGACAATGTCAAAGACAATGACGACCGAGACGTGAGAACCTCCCTTTCCTCCCCCTACCCGTGGCTGGTTCTGACCAGCATGGGCCCCTCCTCCTCCTCATATCCCCTAGGATAGAGTGGCGCTCGCATTATGACCTAACTATTGACACGCCCTTCAATCCAATAAACTAAAACTAAACTAATTCTTACCTCGACGTTTGTTAACTTGCTCTTTTCTTTGCTTTCAGGTAAGTGTCCGTGCACGGTATAGATATCATGATGTCCTATACTTCACAATAATGTCGCTTCTGGTGAGTGGACAGACTTTTAACGCTATTCGTTGTTATTTACCTCCCACTTCCAGCCCTCGCCTGTGGCTGGTTCTGTCCAGCATGGGTCTGTCCCCTGGTGTCGACTAGAGCGATATATTATGAACGTAGAGAAGAGGTGGTATTGTCCAGAATTCGTATAGGCCACACACGTCTAACTCACGGATATCCCTTAACCAGAGAAAAGGTTATTCCCATATGTGACACATGTGATGTACCTTTAACCATACATCATATGCTGGCAGAATGTACCAAATATGATGCCTTGCGCACGCCATATTTTGATCTCTCTCAATCATATGAAGAATTTCTATCATATTATAACGGCGACAAACTTTCTAAATTTCTCATTCCAAGTAATTTCTGTAAATAAATTTAATTCACATCATACACAATTATTTTATGTTTTTATTTCCATTTGCATCAATAACTTTTATTTTGCAAAACATTCATCATCATTTTATTTTATACTAATATATACATTTAGAAAACAATCTAATCATCAAACACACCATTAACTCATCTCATCAACTTTCATTATCACAGGTGGCGCAATATGACCAAACCGGTTGAAGCGCCCTGTAGTTTCTCACGTCGACGTGTTCGAGGCCTATCTGGAATAGTTTTCAACTTTGGCTTATGAAAATAGCCATAAGTATTGTGCCAGAGTGTCTCGTCATTGGCGTATGTTAATTCCTCACCTATGTGTGTTGTTTATACATTATGTAGGGAAGGGTCTTAAAGAATATTCACGAGGCAAGATTTGTCTGCAACGATAAACCGACTACATTAGAGTGGTGCGCGGAAGTCGTTATCTAGTAGGAGGTTGGGGGTGGGGGAGGGGGGGAATCTCCGCCCCTCGATCACCGGCGTCGCGACGTCCACCCTTTGACTCAAAGACGCACTCTTCACAGAACGTTCGAAACTCTTTCATCCCTTGAAGTTCTCGTGGAATTATTCATCAGGTCAAAGCACCGCCTTCTAAAGAGCTCAGGTACGCTCACCGTCACCGCCTTCGCGATTATCAATACCACCGCCGTGCAGACTGAGGGGAACGTTCAATAAAGCATAATCGTAAAGACGAGGAAAGAGACAAATTCCGTACCGCAAACATCAGCTAGTACAGATGACTACCACGACTTGAGAAGCCCCAATCATGCCCCTACACGTGGCTGATTCTGACCTCACCCCACATCCCCTAGGCAAGAGTGGCGCGTTATGATCTAACGGTTCACGCGCCCTTAATCCATATAAAACAAAACCTTCACCCTACCCGTGACTAGTTCTGACCATCATGGGCTCCTCCTACTCTCATCACCCAAGCTATAGAGTGGCGAATTTTGACCGAACGGTTGACGCGACATAAATCGAAATAACTTTTACTTATAATAATAAATAGTGCATCTTAAAATACTCCAAAATATTATGCAAACAGAATGCACCTGATATGATGCCTTGTGCACGCATTTTGATGCCTACCAATCAAAATGGAGAACTTCTATCATGATAACGGCGACAAACATTCTAAATTTCCCAAAAAAGATAATTTGTTACAAATTTAAATCACAACAAACATGTTATTAACTTACAATATAACAGGGAGCGCAATATGACCTAACCGGTTGAAGCGCCCTTGTATCTCACGTCGTCGTCAGCGGGATTTTCGTGGGAAGCCTGCCCAGGGTGCAATTCATGCCCCTCTTCTGTTTTCTAACTAAGCACGATTCTCTCCCGAAAAGACTCAGTGCATCACTTTTGTCGTTTTCAAGGAATTCAAAATGACCCACAACTCTCGTTTAACAATATAAAAATTCAATTCAAACCACATGTCCGTCTTCTCGGCATGGTGTTTGACAAAAAGTTAAATTGGAAACACCACGTTGTTGAGTTACGCAAAAGATGCATGTTGAAAATCAACCTATTGAAAGTTCTCAGCAATACATCGTGGGGTGCAGATAGGACTTGCATGTTGAGAATTTACGGATCTCTAGTTTGCTCCAAGATGGACTATGGATGTTTCGTATACTCTTCAGCAAGTAACACAACCCTTAAACTTCTAGACACTGTCCACCATTGTGGTCTTCGTATTGCTCTTGGTGCATTTCGAACAAGCCCGGTAGTCAGCTTGTATGCCGAGTCAGGTGTGTCCTCCTTGGCAGAACGGAGAAACCTCTTGATGGGTACGTATGTAATGAAAATTAAAGCTATGCCTAACCATCCAGCAAATCGGAATGTTTTTAACACGACATAATATGTCAGACACTTTGATAACAAACCCAAGGCATCTCTTCCAACGGGATTAAGATGTAAACTTTTGTTTAATCTTATAGAATTTCATCTGCCAAAAGTTCTGGATGATAAATGTAGAAAGTGCCACTTGACCAATGAGACCATAGATCATGTAATATCGGGATGTAAACTTCTAGCCCAGTCAGACTATTTGCACAGACATAATCAAGTTGCCAACATAATTCACCAACATCTGGCCCAAAAGTGTTCGTTACTGGAGAACATCGTACCGGTACAATACTACAAGTACCAACCTGAAAAAGTATTAGAAAATTGTGATTGGAAACTTTATTATGATCGGGCTGTTATTACAGATAAGACGATACAACATAATAGGCCTGATATCATTTTAACGGATAAATCAAAAAGGCAAACATTTATTATTGATGTAGCAATTCCACTAAGTCAAAATATTGAAACAACGTGGGACAGAAAAGTTAGCCGCTACTTTGACTTAGGACAAGAAATAAAGAAAATGTGGAAACAAGATCAAGTCACTACAATACCAATTATTGTGTCAGCCACGGCAGTTATACCACACAACCTACACAATAGTTTACACCAACTGGACATTAACAAGAATTTATTCATCAAAATGCAGAAAGCGGTTATAATTTGTACATGCCATATAGTCCGAAAATTCCTCAATGACAATGTTTTATAAAACCATTTTATGTTGTATATTTTGTAATGATTAAGATTAGTTTTTGATTTGAATGTTATGTTGAATACTGTATGGATTTTAGAAAGTTTTTGAATATGAATGTTTTGTTATTATTATAGGCACATGTATTGCTTGACATAGTCCGCAATACATTGCATTTACTTGTACCGGTTTGTACCGAGATGTGGAAACATGTGAATAAAAATAATAATAATAATAATAATAATAATAATAATAATAATAATAATAAAATAGTAATAATAATAACTGTAATTGTAATTATAATAATAATAATAAAAATAATAATCAAACACACCATTAACTCATCTAGTCAATTGTCATAAACACAGGCGGCGCAATATAACCTAACCGGTTGAAGCGCCCTAGTTTCTCACGTCGTCGTCGGCTCCAAGATGGACCATGGATGTTTCGTATACTCTTCAGCAAGTAACACAACCCTTAAACTTCTAGACACTGTCCACCGTTGTGGTCTTCGTCTAGCTTTTGGTGCATTTCGAACAAGCCCGGTAGTCAGCGTCCTCCTTGGCAAACGGCGAAACCACTTGATGGGTACGTACGTAATGAAAATTAAATCTATGCCTAACTATTATGTATATGTTATGAGGGCGCCATATGAATCATCACTCGATATTAGATTAAGATTAACAGTACTTTATTAGAAATAGATACAATTACAATCACTAGGATGCTAGGCTACATGACATCGCTCCTTGCAAGTCAAGACGGGGAAGACAGCAACTACTAACCCACCGCCCCTCAGATCCCACGACACAGAGCTCCACTACACTGCAGTGCTCTAGGCGGGTAGTTCAAATGTTCATACATCACAACCCCTCCCTTCTGGGATTTTTTTTACAAGTATGATTTGAATGAAATTTATCAATTAGCGTTTTTAAAGATACATGATTTATCAGTAACAAAGTCTTCAGATAGGCAGGTCTAGCACGAGGACGTGAGGATACCCTTTGCTGGGGAGAATGACATGGAGTGGCAGAGGTTTCATTAGCCCTTCCTACTAGGGATGGTTTCTGAAGGAGAATCAGGTTGGTTCACTGCCTCTTCATAGTCTTCTGTCGACCGCGAGTCTCGCCCCCTCATTTGGTCTAGGTGTCGTTTCCAGTCCGTCCATCATCTAGTTGCGTTTCGAATGTTCGTGGGCCGCCGACGTTGGTGACAGTTGCTGGCATCCACTGGGTTCCATCGGCATAGTTCCGCACGAACACTGCTGCACCTTCTTCAAAAGTTCGCTCAGGTAGTCTTCTTGGCGTTTCCCATTCTTCCTCCTGACGTTGGCGCATCTTCTTGCTCAAGTCTGGTTTCAAAGATCCAAGGCTGTCCGGATACCGCCGACCCATTAGAAGTTCAGCAGGACTCTTGTTGGTCACCGTGCTCGGAGTGTTATGTTGATGTAGCAAGAATCTTGAGACCATGACTTGAATGTTCCCTTTGTTCATCTTCTTGAGGGCTTCCTTCACCGTCCTGAACAGTTCTTTCAGCTTGTCCATTTGATGCAGGATGGAATGGTGGTACGGCAACATGCGTAATAACCATTACTTCTTTAGAAATTCCTTCATTTCAGCCGAGACAAACGCCGTTCCATTATCGAAACCAATTTGTCTGGTAGCCCGTGCGTTGCGAAGATTCTTCGTAGATGATTTATTACTGCTAATGATGTTAAGTTTTTCATTATAACCACTTCTGTCCACTTGGAGTAGGCGTCTACCAAAATGAAAAAGTGTTCCCCATGAA
The DNA here is from genome assembly GCA_024449915.1 of Sweltsa coloradensis. Lineage (NCBI taxonomy): Eukaryota > Metazoa > Arthropoda > Insecta > Plecoptera > Chloroperlidae > Sweltsa > Sweltsa coloradensis. The sequence continues at coordinate 169,778 of JAMZAV010000934.1, forward strand.
TGGACCCATGAAGTCGACGTGTAGTCTCGACCAAGGATTTGTCGGCCATTTCCAAGGACATGGAGGTGCTTTAGCTGGTTCATGTCGTTGTATTTGACAATTGTTGCATCTCTTGACATAGTTTTCAATGTCGTTGTCGATTCTTCGCCACCACACTCATGCGCGAGAAAGTTTTTTTCATGACCACAATGCCTGGATGAGCCATATGCAACATTTCAAAACCCGTTCACGTAGTTCTTCTGGTATAACGACTCTCGTTCCCCACAGCAAACACCCAAGATGAATCGATAATTCTTGACGTCCGCCTGAAGTATGCTGTGAAATTGTCCTTGTTGAGGTCATGCGTCCATTTTGTAAGTACGCATTCAATGACTTTGCTCATCACCGGATCTTGCTTGGATACCGTTTCTATCTCGACCGCGGTGATCGGTGGTTTGTCTAATGCTTCCAAAAACAGTACTCAATTGGTGCTGGAGTTTTCGGTATCCGGGTGTTGTACCGGTAACCGCTTAGTCCGTCGGCGTTACCTATTTGTTTACCCGGGCGATAAACAAGTTCGTACTCATAAGCGGACAGTAGAATGCTCCACCGTAGCATTCTTGGTGAAATTATCTGTGGAATTGATTTCCCAGGGTTGAACAATCCCAAGAGTGGTTGGTGATCTGTTACAATCCTGAATTTGCGACCATACAAGTATTGATGATAGTGTTTTACGCCATAGATTATGCTTAACGCCTCTCGATCTGTTTGAGAATAGTTACGCTCTGTACTTGTCAGTGTTCTTGACGCAAATGCAATTGGTTTTCCTTGATCTTGATTGTTGACATGAGACAAGACTGCTCCGATTCCCACCGGAGATGCATCACATGTTTAGCTCGATTGGCTTGTCTTCATCATAATGAGTTAATACATCAGCTGATTGTAATCTCTTTTTAGCTTCTAGGAAAGCGTTTTCCTCTTGTTCTTCCCACTTCCAAGAGCTGGCATTGTCTAGCAGTCAGTGAAGTGGTTCCAGAAGACATGCTCGGTTCTTCACGAACTTGTTGTAGAAGTTGTATAACCCGAGGAACGCTCGAAGTTCTGACTTGTTAGTTGGGTTCGGTGCTTGTACGATAGCATTAACCTTGTCTTGTGTTGGCCTAACCCCAGTGCTGTCAATTAGAAACCCAAGAAATTGTACTTGTTCAAGGTCAAATTGGCATTTTGATCTTTGCAAGCGCAGCCCCTTAGAGTCAATCCGCTTCAAGACTTCCCTCAACCGCTCGTCGTGTTCTTCTTGCGTTTTTCCCCGATACCAGGATATCGTCGAGAAATACCGCCACACCTGGTATGCCTGCTAACAATTTTTCCATTTCGCGTTGAAAAATCGCAGGTGCGCTCGATACCCCGTACGGTAACCTCTTCATTTTAAATAACCCCTTTAAGGTGTTGATTGTCAGTACAAGGCCTGCTGTCTCGTTTACAGACATTTGTTGATATGCTTGTGCAAGGTCCAGCTTGGAGAACTTCACACCACCGGCAATCGTAGCCAGGATATTGCTCGTTGTGGGCAATGGATAAATGTCTGTTACTAGCGCTGGATTTACTGTGCTTCGGTAGTCCACAACAAATCCTTAAAGTTTTGTCTTTTTTTAAAACTGCCACAATCGGTGATGCCCATTCCGAATGGATCACCGGTCACAGTCAACCTGTCCAGTTCCTTATTAACCTTGTTTTTTGCAGTGGAAAAGGTACTGGTCGTGCTCGTAAGAATTTAGGCGTAGTATTTTCCTTCAATGGTACAGCGATTTCGGGACCAGTGTAGGAGCCTAGTTCGTCGTTGAACCGGGGCTCAATCTTCTTCCCATTTAGGTCTAGGCCTCTGTGAGTCAACTTTGTTTATGCCACTGATGGAGATTCCCAGGGCATTAACCAGTTGCGGCCTATGAGACTGCTTCCCGCCCCTTTTACAACCACCAGTGGTAATTTATGACTTTTCCCTTGATGCACTACATCTATTATGGCTTCACCAACCACCGACAGCATTTCTTGTGACCATGTTTTTAGTCCTATGCCTGTCTGTTTAATGCTTGGTGTAGGCATAACTGACTGTGACAATAACTGGTTAAAAGTTATGTCATTGATTATTGAACATGCAGATCCAGAGTCTACTTCCATTGTATGCATGCAACCATTAATTTTAGTGCTAGGCTAGGCTTGTCTATAGATGATGTTACCTTAAAACATTGGCCTACCTGGTTGATTTCGTACAGCTGTTCTGACTGTTGTAGTTCAATTGCATGTGTACTTTGAATCCCTTTCCCTGCGTTTTGTTTGGAAGTCTTGCCGACTTGGTTTTTGTTTTTGTTTGACTGTTTGTCTTGATTCTGTTTTGTTAAACAAACTCGCTCAAGGTGTCCCACCCTTTTGCAAAAATGACAAGTTTCGTTAGCAAACTTGCATGATTGTCCTTGATGATCATAACCGCACCGATAGCACGTTCCCTTCTGTGGTACCTTGTTGTGATGGACATCCTTGCCCTTCTTGTATGAAAGGGTGTTGATCTCCTTGCTAACTCCATTGTTGGCTGGAGCTCTCATTGCCGTCATGTTGTTGTCTGCTGCCTCCGCTGCTACAAGCCATTTGTAGGGCTTTTTCAAATGTTAGATCACTCATTTCCAATAGCCTACGTTGTAAGGCTTCGTTGCAAATGCTACAACTAACTGATCTCGTAGTCTAGTGTTCAAATCTGCTGTAAAGTTACAGTTTTCTGTTAGTTTTCTGAGTTCTGACACATAATGCGCGATTGTTTCCCCTCTCTTCTGGGTTCTGCGATGGAAGTTAAATCTCATCACTATTTCGGAGGGTTTTGGGTGAAGATGGTTCTTTATTGCCGTCGATAATAGTGCCAATGTCAATTCGTTAGGCCTTCTAGGCGCCACGACCGACCTGATTAGTGTATAGGCGCGTTGGTCCTACAACACTCAGAAGCACTGCCAGCTTCCTGGACTCTTCTTCAATGTTGTTGGCAATGTAGTAAGAATTCCACCCTCTCCATATATTCCTCCCAGTTTGTCGATTTCTGGGTTGAATTCGGTCGATTTTCCCGACGGACGCCATGCTTGGCGCGTTTTTTTTGGCCTGCCTAGGCCTACTGTTTGCATTGGCCTAGGCCTTCAGATTTCCGAGATGGTACTTACTTTGCATTTCCCGTTCGTCGCCAGTATTATGTATATGTTATGAGGGCGCCATATGAATCATCACTCGATATTTAGAATATAAGATAACATACTTTATTAGAAATAGATACAATTACAATCACTAGGATGCTAGGCTACATGACATTGACAGTATATAATAACTGTAATTGTAATTATAATAATAATAATAAAAATAATAATCAAACACACCATTAACTCATCTAGTCCAATTGTACATAAACACAGGCGGCGCAATATAACTAACCGGTTGAAGCGCCCTATTTTCTCACGTCGTCGTCGGCTCCAAGATGGACCATGATGTTTCGTATACTCTTCAGCAAGTAACACAACCCTTAAACTTCTAGACACTGTCCACCGTTGTGGTCTTCGTCTAGCTTTTGGTGGCATTTCGAACAAGCCCGGTAGTCAGCGTCCTCCTTGGCAGAACGGCGAAACCTCTTTGATGGGTACGTACGTAATGAAAATTAAATCTATGCCTAACCATCCATCAATCGTGATATTTTTAATGTGAAATAAGTCAGACACTTTGATAACAAACCGATGGCAACCCTTCCAACGGGGTTAAGGTGTAAACATTTGTTAAATCTTATAGATTTTAATCTGCCAACAGTTTTTAATTTTGTTTTTAGCAATAACCTGCCCTGGTCTACAACAGAGCCGATTATTCTATTCGACCCTTTGTCATTTTGATAAAAACTCTACTTGCGATACTGTATTCAAAATTAACTTAAGAAAGATTTGCCATGAACATCAAAGGTTTACTTAGGTATTCACAGATGGCTCCAAAATTGACAACAAGGTTGAAAGTGCCTTTTATTGCTCCACCTTAACTGAACGTTTTCAGGCTAAGCCACGTGACGTGTGTTCAGTTTTCACTGCAGAGTTATTCGCCATCCGTGAAGCTCTTAAATACATTCTACGTTGTCGTTGTGGAGAATACCTTTTGTGTTCAGATTGCTTAAGTTCACTTCAAGTTATAAAACACATGTATTCTAGTCATCATTTAGTACAAGACATCCAATTCTATTTAGAAAAACTAACCTCTAAGGGATATATAATAGAGTTTTGCTGGATACCTGGACACGTGGGCATAGAGGGAAATGAACACGCTGATCGGGCTGCTAAGGAAGCTTCCAGCGTCGCGACGTTGATTTCAATCTAGTTCCCGTTTCAGATGTCAAGAGTGGATTCTAGTCAAAGATTGTTGGATTTGCGACAAGCATCTTGGGATGTGTTGCAAAATACAAATTGCGTGTAGTGTGATGCCAACATTCACTATAAAATTCGTCCACCTACGTCTCGACTCTCACGTAGAGAAGAGGTGGTATTGTCTCGACTTCGTATAGGCCACACACGCCTAACTCACGGATATCTCTGAACCAGAGAAAAGGTTATTCCCATATGTGACACATGTGATGTACCTTTAACCGTACATCATATGCTAGCAGAATGTACCAAATATGATGCCTTGCGCATGCAATTTGATCTCTCCCAATCATATGAAGAACTTCTATCATATGATAACGGCGACAAACTTTCTTAATTTCTCATCCATAGTAATTTAACAATTTAACACATCATACATTAATTTCTTTATTTTCATTCACATACATAACTTTTGTTTTGCTATTACTTTCATCATCATCATTTTATTTTGTTTATTTATACACTTAGAAAACAATCTAATCATCAAACATACCTGCATTTACTCTTTTTATTTACTTTCATTCACAGGCGGCGCAATATGACCTAACCGGTTGAAGCGCCCTAGTTTCTCACGTCGTCGTCGTACATCCCGAATCAAAGACGCAAGCTAAAGGGGCTAAAAACCCCAAAAATTATTTTTTACCGCGTGATCTATAGCACAATACTACACTTAAATGACCGTTTAAAAAATTATATTTTGTAACTGTGATTTAACACGATTTTTTTAATTTTTTTGCCTTCTTCCCTTGAAGACCCCCCGGCGACGATGACAATGACACAACGAACGATGACAAAGACGATGACGACCGCGACGTGAGAACCCCCCTTTCCTCCTCATACCCGTCCCCCGTCTGGGCCCGGGGTAGAATAGGCCCAGAGCATGGCTCTGCTAATCGTAAAAGGCGATTCAAGAGAAAAAGTCCACCTGGCAAACATCAGCTAGTAAGAGCGGAGTATCTTACTCCCCAAACTAGAGGCGAGCTCTGGCAATCGTCGTCGGGGATCTTGCCCCCTTCCCTTGACGACCCCCCGGCGACGATGACAATGACACAACGAACGATGACAAAGACGATGACGACCGCGACGTGAGAAACCCCCTTTCCTCCCCTTACCCGTGGCTGGTTCTGACCAGCATGGGCTCCACCTCCCCATCCCCCCTTAGGCTAGAGTGGTGCATTATGACCTAACGGTTGACGCGTCCTTAATCCAAATAAACCAAACCAGAAATTGGCGAAAATTGGTGTTTTGGAAAATTTCTTAAATCGGCTTTAACCTGCTTCTTTTTTGGTCCACATAGATACTAAAGCATAGTAGCCTACCAATCTAAAATGCCCCTTTATAACATCGTCTCTTGAAACTGTGCCCAAATTTACCTTCAAACACGCAAAAATATGCATTCCAAAATCACACCCCATCTTGGTAATCAGCATATTTTGACCGTACTACTTGCCCAAATTACAAAACAACATAATATAGAGAATTTACAGAAAAGGCTGCCGAGTACGTCAATAATGGCCAATTTTTTTTTGGTCAAAATCCTCCAAGGTCATGGGGCATAAAGATCGTCCCTATGTTATTTTTTATGGGAGATTTTAACCGATCGGACCTAGCTCGAAAAATGTGTTGTTTGACAATTTTTTGGGAGGTCATGGTGACCCCAATAATTTCTCAGTTAATTGCTAAATTCATTACTAGGGAGCCTGAAAGAAATATATTTTTTGAGTTTAGCGGTTAAATACCCCTTTAACGTCGAGTCAACACTGTCTGTGATATCTTCTACATTTTATGTTATATATGCCTATATAAACTAAACGTAAAAATCAACGACAAAATCATGTTATTAACCTACATCACAGAATGCACAGTACGACCTTTACCCGGTTTGAACGATCATGTTTCTATTTCACATATTTTCCATTTGTGTCGTACTTGTGAACAAAATTTGTCATCTCCCAATAAAAATAATTTGCCGAATTTCCCTCGTCTGACCCCTGAGATTAATTTGGCCCGGATCATGGCTCTGCTAATCGTAGAAAGCGAGGAAAGAGATAAAGTCCATCTTGATAACATCAGCTAGTAAGAAAGAGACATCTTCTTCTTAATGCTAAATAGCCCTTAAGCTATTACGACTTTGTTCCCACTACGAGCTAGAGCTCTTTATAGGATCATCTTATGTTTAAGTGTTTCGTGTTTTATTGGTCTTTACTTTGTTGGGATGAAAAAAGGATTGTAGCACATACACATAGGCCTACACATACATACACATACACATTTATCACCGAAACTAAAGGCGATTTTTGGTATTCATCGTCGGGGACCTTTCCCCTTCCCTTGACGACCTGCCAGATGTCAACACAAAAGATGACAAAAACGATGACGACCACGACGTGAGAATTCCTTTTCCTCACCTACTCGTGACTGGTTATGAGCAGAATGGGACTTTCCTCCCCACCCCCCTAGGCTAGAATAGCTCATTATGATCTTACGGTTGACGCGCTCTTAATCTAAATAAACCAAAAACTTAAAAATCTATAAACTGACCATGCGGAGTATTGTGCCCTGCCCTCCCCCGTCAATCGCCCTAGTTTCTCACGTTGTCGTTTACTGTGCATGAGTGAACTACAGGTGAATAATCTAGTTCCCGTTCCAGATGTCAAGAGTGAATTCAAGCAAAGATTGTTGGATTTGCGACAAACATCTTGAGATGTGTTGCAAAATAACAAATTGCGTAGTGTGATGCCCACATTGACTAACAAAATTCGTCCACCTACGTCTCGACTCTCTCGTAGAGAAGAGGTGGTATTGTCTAGACTTCGTAGAGGGCACACACGCCTAACACACGGATATCTCTTAACCAGAGAAAAGGTTATTCCCATATGTGACACATGTGATGTACCTTTAACCGTACATCATATGCTAGCAGAATGTACCAAATATGATGCCTTGCGCACGCAATTTGATCTCTCCCAATCATATGAAGAACTTCTATCATATGATAACGGCGACAAATTTCTAAATTTCTCATCCATAGTAATCTATTAACAAAATTTAATTCACATATACACATTTCTTTCTTTTCTTTATTTTCATTTACATACATAACTTTTATTTTGCTATTACTTTCATCATCATATTTTTTTGTTATTTATACACTTAGAAAACAATCTAATCATCAAACATACCTGCATTAACTCTTCTCATTTACTTTCATTCACAGGCGGCGCAATATGACCTAACCGGTTGAAGCGCCCTAGTTTCTCACGTCGTCGTCGTCCCCGTCTGGGCCCGGGGTAGAATTGGCCCAGAGCATATGGCTCTGCTAATCGTAAAAGGCGATTCAAGAGAAAAAGTCCACCTCGCAAACATCAGCTAGAAAGAGCGGAGTATCTTACTCCCCGAAACTAGAGGCGAGCTCTGGCAATCGTCGTCGGGGACCTTGCCCCCTTCCCTTGACGACCCCCCGGCGACGATGACAATGACACAACGAACGATGACAAAGACGATGACGACCGCGACGTGAGAAACCCCCCTTCCTCCCCTTACCCATGGCTGGTTCTGACCAGCATGGGCCCCTCCTCCCCCACCCCCCTTAGACTAGAGTGGTGCATTATGACCTAACGGTTGACGCGTCCTTAATCCAAATAAACCAAAACCAATCGTCCACCTACGTCTCGACTCTCTCGTAGAGAAGAGGTGGTATTGTCTAGACTTCGTAGAGGGCACACACGCCTAACACACGGAGATCTCTGAACCAGAGAAAAGGTTATTCCCAGATGTGACACATGTGATGTACCTTTAACCATACATCATATGCTAGCAGAATGTACCAAATATGATGCCTTGCGCACGCAATTTGATCTCTCCCAATCATATGAAGAACTTCTATCATATGATAACGGCGACAAACTTTCCAAATTTCTCATCCAAAGTAATCTATTTAACAAACTTTAATTAACTTCATACACATTTCTTTCTTTTCTTTCTTTTCATTTACATACATAACTTTTATTTTGCTATTACTTTCTTCATCTTCAATTTATTTTGTTATTTATACACTTAGAAAACAATCTAATCATCAAACATACCTGCATTAACTCTTCTAATTTACTTTCATTCACAGGCGGCACAATATGACCTAACCGGTTGAAGCGCCCTAGTTTCTCACGTCGTCGTCGTACTATTTTGACCCAGACATTTGATGTTCCTCAATGAATATTTAAGGGATAGGTTCAAGGGGTGTCCGTGAACAAAAAACTCAAATTGGCAACCCCTTTTCTGTGCCCGGGGTAAAATTGGCCCAGATCATGGGTATGAAAATCAGCTAGTAACAAGGGTACAGTTATTTTTATTTATATCAGTTATGTAACTGAGTGGGCAGACTAAATAAAATTTATTATTATTATTATTATTTATTATTATTTATGCTCCCCGAAACTAGAGCCCCCTTCTGGGCCCGGGGTAGAATTGGCCCAGAGCATGGCTCTGCTAATCGTAAAAGGCGATTCAAGAGAAAAAGTCCACCTCGCAAACATCAGCTAGAAAGAGCGGAGTATCTTACTCCCCGAAACTAGAGGCGAGCTCTGGCAATCGTCGTCGGGGACCTTGCCCCCTTCCCTTGACGACCCCCCGGCGACGATGACAATGACACAACGAACGATGACAAAGACGATGACGACCGCGACGTGAGAAACCCCCCTTCCTCTCCTTACCCGTGGCTGGTTCTGACCAGCATGGGCCCCTCCTCCCCACCCCCCTTAGGCTAGAGTGGTGCATTATGACCTAACGGTTGACGCGTCCTTAATCCAAATAAACCAAAAACAATGACACAACGAACGATGACAAAGACGATGACGACCGCGACGTGAGAAACCCCCCTTCCTCCCCTTACCCGTGGCTGGTTCTGACCAGCATGAGCCCCTCCTTCCCACCCCCCCTTAGGCTAGTGGTGCATTATGACCTAACGGTTGACGCGTCCTTAATCCAAATAAACTGAAACTAGAGGCGAGTTCTGGTAGTCGTCGTTGAGGACCCCTCCTCCTCCCCTGCACGACCTTCCCGACGACGACGACAACGATGACGACAATGACACCACGAACGATGACACAGGCGATGACGACCGCGAAGTGAGAAACCCCCTTTCCTCCCCTTACCCCTGGCTTGTTCTGACCAGCATAAGCCCCTACTCCCCATATCTCCTACCCCCGTCTGGGCCCCGGGTAGAATTGGCCCAGAGCATGGCTCTGCTAATCGTAAAAGGCGATTCAAGAGAAAAAGTCCACCTCGCAAACATCAGCTAGAAAGAGCGGAGTATCTTACTCCCCGAATCTAGAGGCGAGCTCTGGCAATCGTCGTCGGGGACCTTGCCCCCTTCCCTTGACGACCCCCCGGCGACAATGACAATGACACAACGAACGATGACAAAGACGATGACGACCGCGACGTGAGAAACCCCCCTTCCTCCCCTTACCCGTGGCTGATTCTGACCAGCATGGGCCCCTCCTCCCCCCCCCCCCCTTAGGCTAGAGTGGTGCATTATAACCTAACGGTTGACGCGTCCTTAATCCAATTAAACCAAAACCCATATCTCCTAGGCTAGAGTGGCGCATTATGACCTAAAGGTTGACGCGCCTTTAATCGAAATAACAATTACTTATAGAAGACGATGCATCTTACCATTCTCCATATTATGCTAACAGGATGCACCAGATATGATGCCTTGCGCACTCAATTTGATCTCTCCCCCTAATATTCGAATTACTTCTATAACGGCGACAAACTTTTTAAATCTCTCAAATAAACAAATTAAATCGCAACAAACACATTTAATTTTTTTTTTTTATTAAATGCTTTTTCTTTTGCTATCATCTCCATCATTTTCATTTCTTTTTCAAACTTTGAAAAGAAGATATAATCATCATCCAACAACAAACTCATTTCATTAACTTACAATATCACACGTGGCGCAATAAGACCTAACCGGTTGAAGCGTCCTAGTTTTTCACGTCGTCGTCCAGTGCATGTAGGCAAACAGTCTTTAGACTCACTTTCTAAAGAATTTTTAACATAAAAATGGCAAAAAATATTTTATTATTCTATAAAATACTTATCAGGTACACTAATTACTAATGATCATATAATCATCTTAATATAAGACGGTTTTCGGGATATTGTACCGCGATAATTAGAGTGTAATAAAATATATTTTCTATATTTTATTTTATATAAACCTATTAACTAAAAGTAAAATCAACATCAAAATCAATCTAATAATCTACATCACAGAAGGCGCTGTATGACCTACTTGGTTTGAGTGACCGAGTTTCTCATTTCTCATTGCGTCCCTAGGATAACTCTCTGGGCCCGGGGTAGAATTTGCCCAGAGCATGGCTCTGCTACATTCTCTGCACTCCTGAGTGCCTGATACAAGCTGCTCAAGCTACGTAGTCCCCCGTCTGGGCCCGGGGTAGAATTGGCCCGGAGCATGGCTCTGCTAATCGAAGAATGCGAGGAAAGAGAAAAAGTCCATCTCGCAAACATCAGCTAGTAAGAAAGGGAGTTTTTTATTCCCCGAAACTAAAGGCGAGCTCTGGCAATCGTCGACGGGGACCTTGCCCCCTTCCCTTGACGACCTCCCAGATGACAACACAAACATTGACAAAAACGATGACGACCACGACGTGAGAATTTCCTTTCCTCACCTACCCGTGGCTGGTTCAGACAGCATGGGCCCCTCCTCCCCACATCTCCTAGGCTAGAGTGGCACATTATGACCTCACGGTTGACGCGTCCTTAATTCAAAACAACAAAAAACTTTTAAAATGTACTTAAATATCTAACAACTTATTAGTCGGCGCATTGTGACCTACTCCGTCAATCGCCTTAGTTTCTCACGTTGTCCTCCGTCCCTTTTGTTTAAGTTACATTGTGGTGAATTAGATTTATTGGCCAAAAAACACAAGTTCTCAACCCCCGTTTAGGCCCGGGGTAAATTTGGCCCAGAGCGTAGGTCTGAACATCAGCTAGTCGCAAGTGTAGTATATACTCCCCGAAACTAGAGGCGAGCTCTGGCAGTTTTCGTTGGGGACTTCTCCACCGTTAACGACCTCCCCGACGACGACGACGACGACGACAATGACAACACGAACGATGACATAGATTATGACGACCACGACGTGAGAAACCCCCCTTCCCTACCACTACCCGTGGTTTGTTCTGACAGCATGGGCTCCTCCTCTTCATATCCCCTAGGCTTGAGTGGTGCATTATGACCTAACGGTTGACGCGCCCTTAATTCAAATATACTTAACCAAATAAGTTCAGTGTCCAGCCCGCGTTTCCCCGCGTCACCCCTTACGTTCCTCCCCTTTGGAAAATATATAGTAATAAACCTGCTAATTAACTACATTATCACATGTGGCGCAATATGACCTTACGGTTGTCGCGCCCTTAAACCTAATAAACATCAAACATCAAATCCAAATAATGTTAAAGTAATAACTTATTTCATCAACTTCACATGCAGTGCAATTTGACTTAACTGGATAAAGCGCTCTAGTTTCTCACGTCGTCGTGCGGACCAAGGATTCTCTGCATTTCTTCTACTATGACATCCGTTGAGCGATGAGAAGCAATTTGTTGTGTATTGCTATTAAAAAATCGATTCGTCGAAACATATTCATATGTAAATTTCGTTTCGAAAATTAAATTAAATATTGATTGGTGTGAGTTATTATAGCATTGTGATTTTGACCAAACGGTTGATGCGCCTTTCTACAAAAAAAACTAAGAGAAAGTTTAAACTTTCTAAACTTTCTAAATTTCTCATCCATAGTTATCTGTTTAACAAAATTTAATTCACAGGATACACATTTCTTTCTTTTCTTTATTTTCATTCACAAATACATAACTTTTATTTTGCTATTACTTTTATCATCATAAATTTATTTTGATATTTGTATATTTAGAAAACAATCTAATCATCAAACATATACCTGCATTAACTCATCTCATTTACTTTCACTCACAGGCGGCGCAATATGACCTAACCGGTTGAAGCGCCCTAGTTTCTCACGTCGTCGTCGTCTGCGAATACGACGCGTGAGAGATACGTTGGTCTTGTGGTTAGCGTATCTGCTTCCAATGCACAAGTTTTTTTGGAACTATTCCTGCTTCCAGTTGTCATTCGATCGTTATGCAATTTTGCACAATTGTCAAGAAAGGATAAGGTCACTCTTCAAAAGTAAAAGATTACTAAACATTGTTAAGCACTACGCACAAATAAATTCCGAAATTTATTAATTTTGATGATTTTACAAAAATCCCACATCCTAAAAATACATTTGATTTATTTAGTTTTTTTGTGAATGTTTAAAAAAACTGTGCCACTATAATAGAAGACTGTATATACATAACCATAAGCTATGTGCAAAGTGTGATAACCATCTGATAAAAACTGGCTTCAAGAAGAGTTCTTTAAAAAAATCACTAATCTTGAGCAGCCTCTTAACGCTATGTCTGCCACAACACTAATATTTTTGTGTTAAAAAAATAAAACAAATCCGTGGGAAACCTGCCCATGGTTCAATTCATGCCCCTCTTCAGGTGTACACAGCTATAGAAAGAGCGAAATATCTTACTACCCGAAACTAGAGGCGAGCTCTGGCAATCGTCGTCGGGGACCTTGCCCCCTTCCCTTGACGACCCCCTGGCGACGATTACAATGACACAACGAACGAAGACTAAGACGATGACGACTGCGACGTGAGAAACCCCCCCTTCCTCCCCCTATTCCCGTGGCTGGTTCTGACCAGCATGGGCCCCTCCTCCCCCCCCCCCTCCCTAGGTTAGAGTGGTGCATTATGACCTAACGGTTGACGCGTCCTTAATCCAAATAATAATAAAAAATCTAAAAAAAAGTGTCTTATCATATTATTATCATATTTCGCTTGTGTGAGGAAAGCGAAAAAACGCATCATCGCCAGGACCCACAAATTATCCAAGAAGAGACAGGTCTATAGGGGCATGATCCGAGCTGTAAATCATGCCCACAAATCAAAGTACTTGACTGTCAAGCATTGTACTTACATCACGACAGAATGTCGTACCTTTAACCGTACATCATATGCTAGCAGAATGTACCACATATGATGCCTTGCGCACGCAATTTGATCTCTCCTAATCATATGAAGAACTTCTATCATATGATTACGGCGACAAACTTTCTAAATTTCTCATCCATTCTATTTAACAAAATCTAAGTCACATCATACACATTTCTTTCTTTTCTTTATTTTCATTCTCATACAAAACTTTTATTTTGCTATTACTTTCATCATCATCATTTTATTTTATTATTTATACACTTAGAAAACAATCTAATCATCAAACATACCTGCATTAACTCTTCTCATTTACTTTCATTCACAGGCGGCGCAATATGACCTAACCGGTTGAAGCGCCCTAGTTTCTCACGTCGTCGTCGTCATCCTACATTTGAGGGTTTCAGGCCCGGTATTGTATATGTAAGCAAGAACACAGGCTCGTTCATTGCATAATTTTAAACTAAACTAAAACAAATCGTGTCTAACTAGTTATATTGCGGATAGGACAATTGTGAGGGGATGTCCGAAGACTGTTTAACAGGACTCTATCCCGTGCTTTCGCATTAACGACCGATGAAAACCTCGTAAAAAGGGTTGTATATTACTCCCCGAAAATAGAGGCGAGTTCTGGCAATCGTCGTCGGGGACCTTGCCCCCTTCCCTTGACGACCCCTCGACGACGATGACAATGACAATGACGACCGCGACGTGAGAACCCTCCTTCCTCCCCTTACCCGTGGCTGGTTCTGACCAGCATGGGCCCTTCCTCCCCCCCCCCTGGGTTAGAGTGGTGCATTATGTCCTAACGGTTGACGCATCCTTAATCCAAATAATAATAAAAGAAAACTTCAGTCAGGATTGCCTGACTCGACGGGATTTGAACCAGGACCTCTTAAATCAAAGTCAGAACCAACACTGTCGGTTGCCACAACATTTTAGTTTGGACACAAGAGCTCCTATACCTTTGAAAGAATGTATCACTATTTGAAGCTTAGCCAATTTAATTTTAGTCCTAGTGTTACATAAAAAGCTAACCCCACAACAGCCAAGATTACGTATTGAAACCTGTTTATATAATCTATTTATTTTTATTCTCTATTTTTGTATCATCAACACCGACTTCTAGAACGAATAAACGTCTAATTTAAATCCGCCACCGCCTGTGATAGATGTCGTTATTCACTGCCATTAAAGAAGGCAGTGCCAAGTCGACGTTAGAAGTAAGGCCTGGCCTTGGACTTAAACAATCCGCTCTGAGGCATTGTTTTTTATTTAAACTTGGATACTAAAAAAAAACTCTTTGGTCAATCAATCATTGATTTTTTTCTTTAAAAACCGATTAGTGGATCTAATGACGCATTTTGAATTTTTAAATAATCAATTAAGAAGATAAGATATTTACACCAAACATGTATATTTGTTGTTTAATTTGACAGAATAATTAAATTCATATTTTTTAAAATTAAAAAATAATACAAATAATACTTCACAAAACTAGAGGCGATCTCTGGCGGTCGTCGTCGGGGACCTTGCCCCTTCCCATGACGACCTCCCTGCTCCCCAAAGACGATGACAAAGACGACCACGACCACGACGTGAGAATACCCCTTCCCTTACCTGCTCTTTGCTGGTACTGACTATAAAGCACAGGCCAGAGCATGGCTTGCTAATCGTAAAAGGCGATTCAAGAGAAAAAAGTCCACCTCGCAAACATCAGCTAGAAAGAGCGGAGTATCTTACTCCCCAAACTAGAGGCGAGCTCTGGCAATCGTCGTCGGGGACCTTGCCCCCTTCCCTTGACGACCCCCCGGCGACGATGACAATGACACAACGAACGATGACAAAGACGATGACGACCGCGACGTGAGAAACCCCCTTCCTCCTCCCCTTACCCGTGGCTGGTTCTGACCAGCATGGGCTCCTCCCCACCCCCCTAAGGCTAGAGTGGTGCATTATGACCTAACGGTTGACGCGTCCTTAATCCAAGTAAACAAAACAATAAAACTTAAATCTTGGAAAACAACCTAACCTTTTTTTTAGTGGCTCGTTGGTCTTGTGGTTAGCGTCTCTGCTTCAAATGCAGAAGGTCCAGGGTTAGTCAGAAATTTAATAACTTCTGATTTGTACTTAAGTCCATCTGGGCCCGGGTAGAATTGGCCCAGAGCATGGCTCTGCTAATCGTAGAAGGCGATTCAAGAGCAAAAGTCCACCTCGCAAACATCAGCTAGAAAGAGCGGAGTATCTTACTCCCCGAAACTAGAGGCGAGCTCTGGCAATCGTCGTCGGGACCTTGCCCCCTTCCCTTGACGACCCCCCGACGACGATGACAATGACACAACAAACGATGACAAGACGATGACGACCGCGACGTGAGAACACCCCTTCCTCCCCTTACCCGTGGCTGGTTCTGACCAGCATGGGCCCCTTCTCCCCCCCCCCCCCCCCCCTTTAGGCTAGAGTGGTGCATTATGACCTAACGGTTTGACGTCCTTAATCCAAATAACCAAAAAACACATCAATTCTTGTCTTAGGAATTTGTAAACGGTGACTTTGGAGCCGTCCTAGCAACGAAGCCGGGTTAGAATTAGCCCAGAGCATGGCTCTGCTCTCCTCAAAGACGAGCAAATAGAAAAAATCAACCGCGCAAACATCAGCTAGTTAGAGGGGAGTGTATGACTCCCCGAAACTAGAGACCATCGTCGTCGGGGACACCTCATCCTTCACTTGACGACCTCCCCGACGACGATGACAATGACAATGACACAACGAACGATGGCAAAGACGATTACGACCGCGACGTGAGAAACCTCTGTCCTCCTCTTATACCTGTGGCTGATTCTGACCAGCATGGGCCCCTCCTCAACCCGCCCCTAGGTTTAAGTGGTGCATTGTCCCCCGTCTGGGCCCGGGGTAGAATTGGCCCAGAGCTTGGCTCTGCTAATCGTAAAAGGCGATTCAAGAGAAAAAGTCCATGCCTCGCAAACATCAGCTAGTAAGAGCCGAGTATATTACTCCCCGAAACTAGAGGCGAGCTTTGGCAATCGTCGTCGGGGACAACCGCCCCCTTCCCTTGACGACCCCCCGGCCACGATGAAAAGGACACAACGAACGATGACGAAGACGATGACGACCGCGACGTGAGAAACCCCATTCCTCCCCTTACCCGTGGCTGGTTCTGACCATCAGCATGGGCCCCTCCTCCCCACCCCCCTTAGGCTATTTCATTTCATTTTATTTATTCGTGCCATTTACAATTTGTTTTACAATTACATGTAGAAGATCGTGTGACACATGTCAAAAATTACAGATAAAATTACAGATAAAATTCAATCTAATCCTACAGTTTTTACATGTTCAGAAAGTCATCTATGTCATAAAATTCTTTATCAATTAAAAAATTCTCCAGCTCCAGTTTAAACAATCCTATGGTAGAGTGGTGCATTATGACCTAACGGTTTGACGCGTCCTTATCCAAATAAACCAAAAAAGTGACCTAACGGTTGACGCGTCCTTAATCTAAATAAACAACAAAAACAAGATCTTTGGTTAATCATCGCTCCCTCGTCGATTGGGTCGGGGCCTATAGGGTTGGCTTGGTCGCTTTGGTAACCCCGTCTGTTCCCGGGTTAGAATTGGCCCAGAGCATGGCTCTGCTAATCGTAAAAGGCGATTCAAGAGAAAAAGTCCACCTCGCAAACATCAGCTAGTATGAAGGGTAGAATTTACTCCCCGAAAATAGAGGCGAGCTCTGGCAATCGTAGTCGGGGACCTTGCCGCCTTCCCTAGACGATCCCTCGATGACGATGACGACAATGACTCCACGAACGATGACAAAGACAATCACGACCTTTTTAAATTTCTCAACCAAAGTAAACTATGAATCAAAATTTATCTCACATCTAACACATTTCTTTAATTTATTTATTTCCATTCTCATAAATAAATTTTATTTCGTTATTACAATCATTCTCATCCATAGTATCTATTTAACAAAATTTAATTCACAGCATACACATTTCTTTCTTTTCTTTATTTCTTTTCGCATACATAACTTTTATTTTGCTATTACTTTCATCATCATCAATTTATTTTGTTATTTATACACTTAAAAAAACAATCTTATCATCAAACATACCTGCATTAACACATCTCATCAACTTTCATTCACCGGCGGCGCAATATGACCTAACCGGTTGAAGCGCCCTAGTTTCTCACGTCGTCATTGAATTTTAATGAACATAATCATCCTGGTACAATGGCGGGTCTGGGGTGCATGGTCCCCGGAAGAAATTGAAATATAACATTGCAAATAGTGACATTTTACTAGTTTTCAGTGCTTTTGCCAAAAATTTATAATATTATGCAAAATGCAAACCTTGAACGTGCAAGATTCGATTCACCTTGGTCATTGCATACAATCATAGTCTGACAGAAATTATTCTATGAAAATGACTTCTTCAAAAACAAAACCATTTTCGTTAAAATAAAACCTACAAATTTTAAGCCTTTTTTCAATTTATTAATTCTTCTTTTAGGTTAAAATCGAAACTGAGTTTGCTCTTTTTGCTAGCAGTTCTCAGTTGGTCACAGATGGACGTTTAAAATTTCAGTTCTCTATCTATTGTCGTCTCATCGGCCATGACTAAATTACAGCTAAATCTATTTGGGTGTTGGGCCGTATGAAACCGGACAGACAGACATTTTACATTTTACAGACAAATTAATCACAAAGAAGGCCTGTTCGACTTGAGTTGTATTTGTAGACTACGTTCGCTGCGCTCACTCGTCTAATTGAGATATGTGAATACATATTGCTATGTACGTACTAATTTTTTATTTTCGATAAATACTTGTACACCAACTCACAATGCATTTGATTGAACTATATGATTCGTATCGTAAGATCTGGTATTTGTAGAATTTGGTATATTCAAAATCAATTGATTTATTATAAATAAAATTAATTAGTCGGGTTATTTCGCCGCTTCGTGGCCCTGCTAATCGTACAAGGTGATACAAGAGAGGAAGTTCACCTCGCAAACATCAGCTAGTAAGAAGAGTGGTATACTACTCTCCGAAACAAGAGGCGAGCTCTAACAATCGTCGTCGGGGACACCTCCCCTTTCCCTTGACTACCTTCAAGGCTACGATCGCGTCGTGAGAAACCCCCCTTCCTCCCCTTACCCGTGGCTGGTTCTGACCAGCATAAGCCCCTCCTCCCCAGCCCTCCTTAGGCTAGAGTGGTGCATTATGACCTAATGGTTGACGCGTCCTTAATTTAAATAAACCAATGACAAACAATGACACAACGAACGATGACAAAGTAATGACGACCGCGTCGTGAGGACCCCCCTTCATCCCCTTACACGTGGCTGGTTACCACCACACTGAGATGATGTGACCACGTCCCTTGCCGTCCTCTTACCCTGATACTTCCTCCCTAAGTCTCCACACCACGTGGGCGATCTTCGTGACCGCTGTTATCATACCGCGTATCTGCGGCTCCACTCACGCCCACAACTACCCAAACTTTCAAGGGGTCCTAGATCGATGTCTGCGTGCGACGTACAGTCACCCCAAGGAGTCATCGCGCTCGTTACAGTTTGGAAGTATGATGACAATCTTGTACATTTCTTGACACGCTTCTTGCAAGAACATTGATTTCTAGGAGGTATTTATGGGTCAATTTCCATGTCATGGACATAAACAAAACATTGTCAATACTTATTAGCCACAAATCAACACTTTACTGGTTTGCTAAGGAAGCTTCCCAGCGCCGCGACGTTGATTTTAATCTAGTTCCCGTTCCAGATGTCAAGAGTGGATACCGGCAACGATTGTTGGATTTGCGACAAGCATCTTGGGATGTGGTGCAAAAAAACATAATTGCGTAGTGTGATGCCCACACTGACTTATAGAATTCGTCCACCTACGTCTCGACTCTCACGTAGAGAGGAGGTGGTATTGTCCAGAATTCGAATAGGTCCCACACGACTAACTCACGGATATCTCCTTACCAGAGAAAAGGTTATTCCCATGTGACACATGTGATGTACCTTTAACCGTTCATCATATGCTTGCAGAATGTACCAAATATGATGCCTAGATCTCGCAATTTAATCTCTCTCAATCAAATAAAGAAGAACTTCTATCATATGATAAGCACAGATTTAAAATTCGTCACCTACTACGTCTCGACTCTCACGTAGAGAAGAGGTGGTATTGTCCAGAATTCGAATAGGTCCCACACGACTAACTCACGGATATCTCCTTACCAGAGAAAAGGTTATTCCCATGTGACACATGTGATGTACCTTTAACCGTACATCATATGCTAGCAGAATGTACCAAATATGATGCCTTGCGCATGCAATTTGATCTCTCTCAATCATATGAAGAACTTCTATCATATGATAACGGCGACAAACATTCTAAATTTTGTCATCCATAGTAATCTATTTAACAAAATTTAATTCACATCATACACATTTCTTTCATTTATTTATTTTCATTTACTCACTTAACTTTTAATTTGATATTAATTTCATCATCATCAATTTATTTAGTTATTCACACATTTAGAAATAATCTAGTCATCAAACATACCTGCATTAACTCATCTCATCAACTTTCATTCACAGGCGGCGCAATATGACCTAACCGGTTGAAGCGCCCTAGTTTCTCACGTGACGTGGAACCACCTGGCCTACGTCGTCTTCGTCCAAGTATTATAAGCTATCACCACATCTTACTGTGGCTCGTTAACTATGACATATTCTCATTAAATTGTTCCCGAGTTATAAAATGATTATACACCTACAAATAACTTTGGCTTAATTTAGAATAAGTTTATCTCTAGATAAACCATCAGCTTTACGCGCACATAAACATTGGTCTTAATGGAAGAGTCTTAGATAAACTAGAGAGTAATAAATGTGGACTGTATAATATGTGACAAGTCATCTTGCTCTTGGTGCATTTCGAACAAGCCCGGTAGTCAGCTTGTATGCCGAGTCAGGTGTGTCCTCCTTGGCAGAACGGCGAAACCTCTTGATGGGTACGTACGTAATGAAAACTAAATCTATGCCTAACCATCCAGCAAATCGAGATGTTTTTAATGTGAAATAATATGTCATACACTTTGATAACAAACCCATGGCAACCCTTCCAACGGGATTAAGATGTAAACTTTGGTTTAATCTTATAGATTTTAATCTGCCAACAGTTTTTAATTTTGAATTGAGCAATAATCCACCCTGGTCTACACCAGAGCCGATTATTTTATTCAACCTTTGTCGTTTTGATAAAAACTCTACTTGCGATAGTGTATTCAAAATTAACTTTAGAAAGATTTGCCATGAACATCAAAGGTTTACTTTGGTATTCAATATGAAACGTTAAGGCCATTCCAGCCACTGTGACGTTGACTTCACATCTGATTTTGAGAGTTGCAACTGTTAAATATGGTTCTCAGTGAACAAAAAAAAAGTAAAAAAAAATAACGGAAGTGCCATTTACGGGTACCGGGACGTTAAAAAAGTCAAATTTCATTCACGATTTAAGATAATACCAGCCGTGATTTTGTGTTCATTTTTTCACAAAACCTGGCAGAACATGTTGTTAAGTCAACCCCTTAGTTTCATAATGTTCAAGTTTAGGGGTCCAAAGTTATAATTTTTTTGCTGTACCTGTGTTTTTGCACCTTAATTTAGTACGTTTTGTAGCTGCTCTAACAGATTTAAAAGAGGTGAAAGAGGCAACCCTTCCAACGCCATTAAGATGTAAACTTTAATAAAATTTTATATTTTTTAATCTGCCAACAGTTCTTAATTTTGAATTGAGCAAAAACTCGCCCTGGTCTACACAAGAGCCGATTATTATATTCAACCTTTGTCGTTTTGATAAAAACTCTACTTGCAATTGTGTATTTAAAATTAACTTTAGAAAGATTTGCCATGAACATCAAAGGTTTACTTTGGTATTCAATATGAGACGTTAAGCAATATTTAATATGGTATTTCCCCCGTCTGGGCCCGGGGTAGAATAGGCCCAGAGCATGGCTATGCTTATCGTAAAAGGCGATTCAAGAGAAAAATTCCACCTCGCAAACATCAGCTGGTAAGAAGGGAAGTATATTACTCCCCGAATCTTGAGGCGATCTCTGGCAATCGTCGTCGGGACCTTGCCCCCTTTCCCTTGACGACCCCCCGGTGACGATGACAATTACAATGACACAACAAACGATGACAAAGACGATGACGACCGCGACGTGAGAAACCCCCCTTCTTCCTCCTACCCGTGGCTGGTTCTGACCAGCATGGGCCCCTCCTCCCCACCCCCCTTAGGCTAGAGTGGTGCATTATGACCTAACGGTTGACGCGTCCTTAATCCAAATAAACCAAAAAGCGTAGTGAGATGCCCACACTGACTTATTACATTCGTCCACCTAGGTCTCGACTCTCACGTAGAGAAGAGGTGGTATTGTCTAGACTTCGTATAGGCCACACACGTCTTACTGACGGATATCTCTTAACCAGAGAAAAAGGTTATTCCCATGTGACACATGTGATGTACCTTTAACCGTACATCATATGCTAGCAGAATGTACCAAATATGATGCCTTGCGCAGGCAATTTGATCTCTCCCAATCATATGAAGAACTTCTATCATATGATAACGGCGACAAACTTTCTAAATTTCTCATCCATAGTAATCTATTTAACAAAATTTAATTCACATTAAACACACTACTTTCTTTTCTTTCTTTTCATTCACATACATAACTTTTATTTTGCTATTCACTTTCATCATCATTTTATTTTGTTATTTATACACTTAGAAAACAATATAATCATCAAACATACCTGCATTAACTCTTTTCATTTACTTTCATTAACAGGCGACGCAATATGACCTAACCGGTTGAAGCGCCCTAGTTTCTCACGTCGTCGTCGTCATAGCCTTCTATTCCTGCTATTACCACATTCTAATTTAACATATAACATTTTTTAAATCAGATAAATCACCTTTCTTGTGCAATCATCTCAATCATTTGCTTTGCCCCGTCTGGGCCCGGGGTAGAATTGGCCCAGAGCATGGCTCTGCTAATCGTAAAAGGCGATTCAAGAGAAAAAGTCCACCTTGCAAACATCAGCTAGCAAGAAGGGTAGTATATTACTCCCCGAATCTAGAGGCGAGCTCTGGCAATCGTCGCCGGGGACCTTGCCCCCTTCCCTTGACGACCCCCCGGCGACGATGACAAAGACAATGACACCACGAACAATGACAAAGACGATGACGACCGCGACGTGAGAAACCCCCCTTCCTCCCCTTTCCCGTGGCTGGTTCTGACCAGCATGGGCCCCTCTTCCTCCCCCCCCCCCCTAGGTTAGAGTGGTGCATTATGACCTAACGGTTGACGCGTCCTTAATCCAAATAAACCAAAAAAAACCCTTCCCCCCTTACCGTGGCTGGTTCTGACCAGCATGGGCCTCCTCCCACCCCCCTTAGGCTAGAGTGGTGCATTATGACCTAACGGTTGACGCTCCTTAATCCAAATAAACAAAAAAAAAACACACAGTTGGGCTGAAACGTCAAACGCAATAAAAGCAGAATCGACGCGGCGAAATGTCCCGACCAGTTAATTGTGTTAATAAATAATAATAATAATAATAATAATAATAATAATAATTATAATAATTATAATAATAATAATAATTATAATAATAGTAATTATAATTATAATAATAATAAAAATAATCAAACACACCATTAACTCATCTAGTCAATTGTCATAAACACAGGCGGCGCAATATGACCTAACCGGTTGAAGCGCCCTAGTTTCTCACGTCGTCGTCGTGCAACTTGTTTCAAGTTCCTGATTGAAGAAAGGGAACGCGTTCTCACAAAAGTTCCTGGAAAAGGAACGCATTTCTCCCCAAGACTGCCAGCAACACTAAAACTTAAAATTTGACAAAATGAAGAAACTTTTAACTAAATAAAAAAAGAATGTATTCATTTCTACAATATATCACAGACGGCGCAATATGACTTACCCGGTTGACGCGCCCTAGTTTCTCACGTCGTCGTTAAGAATTTTCCTCCTTTGTAGCCAATGAATGCCAATGCACATAAAAGATTAAATAAAGTATTTAAATAAATAGATCAATTTTATCTGTGTTTTCTAAAATAATAAGATACTGCAATTTATTCTAGAGCATGGCTCTGCTAATCGTAAAAGGCGAGAAAATATGAAAAGTCCATCTGGCAAACATAAGCTATTATAACATGCTCCTCTCGACATCCCCTACACTAGAATGGCGTATTTTGACCTTACGGTTGACGCGCCCCTAATCCAAATATATAATAACGTACTGCTTTGCAAAATTGAAATTACGTATCCTCTTTAGGATTCGTAAACCACTAATGAGAATAGAATCTGATAAAATGTTGGACGATGTTTTTAGAGCGATAATTTCGGCGGTGTCTTCCAAAGCAAAGTATTCTTCACACATTTTACATTCAAATCAACAAAATATAACGATTTTCTGCCAGACTCTCTCATGGCCGCCTCTTGATTTGAAATATCCGCAGACATCGAACAAAGTGGGGGGATATGGAAATTGTGGCTGATGATAATAACAGATGTTGAGGTGAACTCTGACCTTCGGATGGGGCGTCCGTCGGGATCAATAGAATAGTGGGCGGAAACCTTGTTGAGAAAACATCGGCCCCCAGCTTTATTCTTTTAGAAACTTAGAACTTAATGTTATCAATCGTTAAAGATAATTCAAGAGAAAATCCACCTCGCCAATATCAGGGGAGTACACTCCACGAAACTAGAGGCGAGCTCTGGCGGTCGTCGTCGAGGACCTCTCCCCCTTCCCTTGACGACATCCCCGACGACGATAACAATTGACACAACGAACGATGACGATGACAAAGACGATGACGACCGCGACGTGAAAACCCCCTTTTATTTCCCCTACCCAATACCCATGTCTGGTTCTGACCAACATGGCCTCCTCTCCATATCCCCTAGGCTAGAGTAACGCATTATGGCCATACAGTTGACGTGCCCTTTTATACAAATATACTCAAAACAACTTATAAAAAGCAATCAACAAAGTAAATTTATTTACTAGCAATATCACAGGCGGTGTAATATGACTTCCCGGTTGACGCGCCCTTGTTTCTCAAGTTGTTGTTTTTTTGATTGATTGATTGAGATTTGATATTGCTTAACGTCTTATATTAATGCACTTAGGCTATTCGAGACGATGAGTGGTGATAGATGAGGATGAAGGGTGAACAGAAAGGCGGAGGGGACACCCGGTACCGGCACGTAGCCTACTTCTTTCGAAAAGTACCGAGGGGACCAACGGCTTAACGTCCCATTCGAAAGGACAGTGTAACCTTGACAGCCATAGGTTCCTCCACCAACCCGGACTGATCTGCTTTGATAATGTGTGTTTAGAATACCCCTATTCGTGGCTGCATTTGTCCAGGACAGGTTTGTCTTCCCCACATCGTCTGAGCTAGTGGTGCATAATGACATAATAGTTGACGCGCCCTTCTTACAATATAGTCTTAAAACACAATTGCAAAAAATCAATAAATGTAATGTAATGTTTTAACTTACAATCCAACAGTAGGTGTAATATGACCTCCCGGTTGAAGCGCCCTATAGTTTCTCACGTCGTCGCTAACATATTTGGCCATGCAGATAGTTCTGACCAGCATGGGCCCCTCCCCCCCCCCCCCCCCCCCTAGGTTATGAGTGGTAAGCTTATGACTTCATTGAGCTCAACAAATAAAACAATAAAAAGTTTGCATATGTAGGTTCTAAAGCCCAACTAGAAGGCAACCTTTAACAATTCGGTTTCTAAAACCAATGAACAGACATTGAGATGTTACTATTATATTTCCTAAGGAATAACAAATAATAATCATAGTGATGTTAATCTCAATCGTAAACCACTAAAACAGTCTAAATATGCCCCCCGTCTGGGCCCGGGGTAGAATTGGCCCAGAGCATGCTCTGCAATCGTAAAAGGCGATTCAAGAGAAAAAGTCCACCTCGCAAACATCAGCTAGTTGAGCGGAGTATCTTACTCCCCGAAACTAGAGGCGAGCTCTGGCAATCGTCGTCGGGGACCTTGCCCCCTTCCCTTGACACCCCGCCGATGACAATACAAGACATGACAAAGACGATGACGACCCGACGACGTGAGACCACCCACCTCCCTTACCCGGCTGGTTCCTGACCTGTCGGCCCCCCCCCCCTAGGCCATGGTGCATTATGCCTAGGGTTTATCTAATCCAAACGGAAACTGACCAACCTATACAAAAAATGAAAATATTGAAATTCAAAAAATTAAAAATAATCAATACAAGTGATGATATCTATCATTCTATTTTTTAATTCTATGAAAATTAATCACAAACTAACTCATACCACCATTCAACAACCAAGTGGCGCATTAAATACCAACCGGTTGAAGCACCAGTTTTCTCACGTCGTCTTATCTATGTGAGCTCCCCTTGGCCCGGGTTAAATTGGCCCAAGCATACTTCAATCCTAAATGGCGAGTCAATGAGAAAAGTTCCATAAAAATTACTAATAGAAGGGTAGTATTTATCTCCAAAACTAAGACGGAACTGAACATCCACCTTGCCCCTTTCCCCTGACAACTCCCCGACGACAATGAAACAAACCAAAGACGAACCCCACGCGTGAACCCCTCTTTCCCCCTTCCCGGGCTGGTTCTGACCAGCATGGGCCCCTCCTCCTCCCCCTAGGCTAGAGTGGTGCATTATGACCTAACGGTTGACGCTTCATTAATCTAAACAAAACAACTACAACTTCAAAAACAACTACATTATCACAGGAGGCGCAATATGACCTTACATTTAACGCGCCTTTGAACCTAATAAACAACAAGAGTGTTTTCATTCTTGTTGATGTGCTCTGCGCATGCCTTCCGATGAAATCAAAACACCATTGCTTATAATAATTAATTAACACAATTGTCCTAATGTAAGTGCTAAGGAATATTTCTATTCCTGCTATATTGCTCACAATATGACCTCTCGGATGACGCGCCCTAGTTTCTCATGCATCGTTAGTCTTCTTAACCTAAGATGCCCAACGGTTAAGGCAACCTTTAAAACAATTCGGTATTGAACCATCAAAGACAGCAAACGATGCCCATTTGATGATGTTATTGAGTATTCAATAACCAATACATTTCGATGTTTTCAGGAGAAGCTAATTTTCATAAGTGGATCTCTTCATTACTTTGATCTATTCTGGGAAATAGCGACCGCGATCAATTTCAACATCATTGTCATGTTGTCAAAATAAAAGTTGCACCTTCAAATTTATATTTTGCTCCCATACTCGTGACTGGATCTGACCAGCATGAGATTTTCCTCTACATATCCCCTAGTAGACTCATACACATTTAAAAAAAACAACTTTAATTTCGTTATTTTCATTCACATACAAATTCCTTTTGTTTTACTAATACCATCATCATCATCATTTTATTTTGTTATATATACACTTAGAAAACAATTTAATCATCAAACACACCATTAACTCAAACACTCATCTCATCAACTTTCATTATCACATGCGGTGCAATATGACCTAACGGTTGACGCGCCCTAGTTTCTCACGTCGTCATTATATGCTTATTCCAAATAATATTTTTAAACTTCAATTTAAAGACCGATACGGTATAAATGTGATGAATGAATGTAAATTTTATCTATATTCCCCAATCTGGGCCACAACTTGAGAAACCCCCATTCCTCGTACCTCCAGGGGATGGTTCTGAACAGCATAGACCCCTCCTCCCATATCCCCGAGGCTAGAGTGGTGCAGTATGACCTAACTGTTGACGCGCCCTTAATACAAATAAAACAAAAAACAAAAATCCTCCCCCTACCCGTGGCTGTTTCTGACCAGCATCTTCTAGGCTAGAGTGGTGCAGTATGATCTAACGGTTGACGCGCCCTTAACTACATTCCCTAAAATCTCTTTCTCCCTCTCCTGTCACTCTGTAACAAAACACGGTTAAGAGTTGAGTAAATGGCTTTTAGTGGCTGCTGGTTAAGTTGAATCAATTCTGTGGCTGAACCCACGTTCCGCCATTAGGCTCATCATCACCGCTTCCTGCTGGTGAATAATTAAAGCTGGTACGAGGGGGCGCGGTCAGGGGGGAGGGGGGGGGACACAGCGACAAGCATAACGTGATTTAAAAACAAATTAAGTACATTATTCGTTAAAAGTCCGTTTGTGTAGCAAAATAAAGTGGTAAAAAAAAGTCTTGACGTACTTATTTTTATTTGTGTAGCCTATGAGAGTTCTATTATCGTGGTGTTATTTTTTATTGAACTAATTGTATTTATAAAATAAATTTTAACAATTTTTCATTTCAAAATGTGAATTAGGTTTTAACAAAATAATTTCATGTTTACGTCACATGGCAAACGATGCTATGCTAATCGTAAATGACGAGAAAAAAGATAAAGTCCATCTAGAAAACATCAGCTTGTATGCATACGCGAGTAAAACTACCCAAAACTAGAGGCGAGCTCTGGCTGGAAACTTTCCGATTATTTTTTCCCCCCGTTTGGGCCCGGGGTAGAATTGGCCCAGAGCATGGCTCTGCTAATCGTAAAAGGCGATTCAAGAGAAAAAGTCCACCTCGCAAACATCAGCTAGAAAGAGCGGAATATTTACTCTCCGAAACTAGAGGCGAGCTCTGGCAATCGTCGTTGGGGACCTTGCCCCCTTCCCTTGACGACCCCCCGACGACGATGACAATGACACAATGAACGATGACAAAGACGATGACGACCGCGACGTGAAAATCCCCCCTTCCTCCTCTTACCCGTGGCTGGTTCTGACCAGCATGGGCCCCTCCTCCCCCCCCCCCTTAGGCTAGAGTGGTGCATTATGACCTAACGGTTGACGCGTCCTTTATCCAAATAAACCAAAAAAATCTGGCTGGAAACTTTCCCATTATTTTTTCCCCCCGTTTGGGCCCGGGGTAGAATTGGCTCAGAGCATGGCTCTGCTAATCGTAAAAGGCGATTCATGAGAAAAAGTCCACATTGCAAACATCAGCTAGTATGAAGGGTAGTATATTACTCCCCGAATCTAGAGGCGAGCTCTGGCAATCGTCGTCGGGGATCTTGCCCACTTCCCTGAAGACCCTTCGACGACGATGACGACAATGACACCACGAACGATGACAAAGGCAATGAAGACCGCGACATGAGTACCCCCTTTCGTCACCTTACCCGTGGCTGGTAATGACTAACATGGGCCCCTCCTCCCCTAGGCTAGAGTGGTGCATTACGACCCAACGGTTGACGCGTCCTCAATCCAAATAAACAAAAAAACTCCCCGACGACGATGACAATGACACAACGAACGATGACAAAGACGATGACGACCGCGACGTGAGAAACCCCCCTTCCTCCCCTTACCCGTGGCTGGTTCTGACCAGCATGGGCCCCTCCTCTCCACCCCCCTTAGGCTAGAGTGGTGCATTATGACTTAACGGTTGACGCGTCCTCAATCCAAATAAACAAAAAAACTCCCCGACGACGATGACAATGACACAACGAACGATGACAAAGACGATGACGACCGCGACGTGAGAAACCCCCCTTCCTCCCTTTACCCGTGGCTGGTTCTGACCAGCATGGGACTTTCCCCCCACATCCCCTAGGCTAGAGTGGTGCATTACGACCTAAAAGTTGTCGCGCCCTCAAATCCAAATTAACCAAAAAACAGCTGTACAGTGATGCCAGGTCAGACACAACATTACAGTGCTGCCAGGTCAGACACAACATTACAGTGCTGCCAGGTCAGACACAACATTACAGTGCTGCCAGGTCAAACACAACATTACAGTGTGTCAGGTGAAGTCTTACAAATGTGCTTGAAGCAAGGGGTCAAGTAAACTGCTTGACGTTTAGCCTCTAACAGGGTTAAAACTAGTCAGCGAGTCTATGCGTATAATGTTGCCGACGTAAAGAAGGTTATTGAACTCCAAAAGTCGTACATCGATGTTCTTTTAAGCCATGGTTGAATCACAATTCCTCTGCCGGTCGAAGAAGGCGAGAAAAGAGGCAAAGTCTCTTTCGAAAACATCGGAGGGTACATAACTCCGTGAAACTAAAGGCGAGCTCTGACAGTCGTCATCGGAGACCTCTTACCCTTCTCTCGGCAACCTCCCCGACGACGACTACCATGACAACATGAACAATGACAAAGACGATGACGACCGCGACGTGAGAATTCCCCTTTTCTCCCTCTACCCGTGCATGGGCCACTCCTACCCATATCCCCTAGGCTAGAGTAGCAGGCTACTTATGAGCTAAGAGTTAACGCTCCTTTAATAAATTTTAAAAAACGTTTTAAAAAATAGCAATCATCCTTTCTATCTAACTTCATACAACTTATAACAGTATAAATAAGCTACATCAATTCTTTACCAACAATATCAAAAGCTGCACGATAAGACCTGCCAGGTTGATGCCCCCAAGTTTCTCTCGTGATTTATTTTCGAAAAGAAATAATGCACCTGAATTTGTTTACCAAATTTGATTCCCATACAAAACATATAATTTATTTAAACAAAATGAATCCACACCACAAAATATCCCCCGTCTGGGCCCGGGAAGAACTCGGCCCAGAGCATGGCATGGCACTGTAATCGTACAAGGCGAGGTGAGAGATAAATCTCGCAAACATCAGCTTGTATTTTACTTCCTGAAACTGGAGGCGAGCTCTGTGAATCGTCGTCGGGGACCTCTCCCCCTTCCCTTGACGACCATCCCGACAGCGACGACGACAATGACGACACGACGGGAGGATTCCCCTTTCCCCCCGATGCCAGTGACTGGTTTGCTTGGGCCCCTCCATGTTAAATATCACCTAGGCTAGAGTGGCGCATTATGGCCCAGAGCATTGCTGCTAATCATAAAGGCGATCAGGCAAAACTCCACCTCGCAAACATAGTAGTAAGCGGAGTAATTTACTCCCCGAACTAGAGGGAGCTCTGCATCGTCTCGGACTTGCCACCTTCCCTTTGAGACCCGGACGATGAAATGACACAACGACGATGACAAAGACGATGACGACCGCGACGTGAGAAACCCCCCTTCCTCCCTTTAACCGTGGCTGGTTCTGACCAGCATGGGCCCTCCTCCCCCCCCCCCCTCCTTAGGCTAGAGTGGTGCATTATGACCTACGGTTGACGCGTCCTTAATCCAAATTAAAAAAACTAACCCCTCCCCCCCAAAAAGAAAGAAATCAAATTATATTTGACAAGTGGTGTCATTATCGCTTTTTTCATTTTCTTTTATAAACTTAAAACAAATATTTAAAAGTTCAATACTATTCAATTCATTAATATCACTAGCGGTGCAGTATGACCTAACCGGTTGAAAAGCCATAGTTTCTCACGTCATTTCATGTATTGTTCTGCCGGCGTCCAACACAACTTCTTCATACTAAAATTCTACTCCTATTTTTAACTGCAAGAATGATCAATAATTCGTGTTTGTTTATTTTATTTAAATAACCTTATAACTAAATATAAACAACAAATGTCTATTCGATTAGTCAGGAAACACTTCCGTGGGTAGAATTGTTTATATTTAATACAATTCAGAAGTAAAAAATCGAGAAATAAACCCTCGCTCATTCCTGCGTAAGCGTAAGGTAATGATGGCATTATAGATAATGTTTGTTTGATCAGTTCAAAGGCAACAGATATTCGTTGCAGTACTGTTCCATCTAATTCAGATCTAATCTTATAATGCAACTACAATATCAGAAGTTAAACAGTTACCGTCTCGGTGGTCTAGTTGTATAAGGCGCCTACCTGGAATGTGAACCCAGATCAGGCTGGATTTTTTTATCTTCTGAATTGTATTTTTAAAAAAACTTGTACATTTTAGTATAGGTCCTGTAAATATGTTGCAGAACTCCTATCATATGACATAGGCGAGTGTAATTCTAAATTTCTCATTCGAAGTAATTTCTTTTAACAGATTTCATTCATATAGTTATTTTATTAATTTTATTTTTCCAAGCCAATAATTAATTTTTCTTACATTATAACAATATAATTTTTCATCAGAGTACATAACTTCTCAACAGTATTAAATATCCAATTAATTAACCTAGAATATACAGGCTCAGGTGGCGCAAGAAGACTTATAGGGTTGACGCTCTCGTTGTTCGGTATCTCTTGATTGAATAGACCTAGTTTCTCACGTCGTCGTCGTAAATATTCGTACATAAAAAGTAATCATTTATTAAACTTACCCCCCCCCCCCACCACCACCCCTCGTCTGGGCTTAAGGTACATTTTAACCCAGAACTTAGCGACACTAGAGGCGATGAGCTCTGGCGGTCTTCGCCGGGGACCTCTCACTCTTCCCTTGACGACATCCCCGACGACAAAGACCATGACAACAACGACGTGAGAAACCACCCTTCCTCCCCTATCCCGTGGCTGGTTCTGACCAGCATGGGCCCCTCCTCCCCACCCCCCTTAGGCTAGAGTGGTGTATTATGACCTAACGGTTGACGCGTGCTTAATCCAAATAAACAAAAAAATCCTCCCCCTACCCGTGCAAGGGCCACTCCTCCCCAAATCCCCTTGGTTTGAGCGCAAAGCAAAATAACAAATTGCGTAGTGTGATGCCCTCACTGACTAATAAAATTCGTCTCGACTCTCACGTAGAGAAGAGGTGGTATTGTCCAGAAATCGTAGGGCTATAGGGCACACACGTCTAACTCACGGATATCTCTTAACCAGAGAAAAGGAACTCCCATATGTGACACATGTGATGTACCTTTAACCGTACATCATATGCTAGCAGAATGTACCAAATATGATGCCTTGCGCACGCAATTTGATCTCTCCCAATCATATGAAGAACTTCTATCATATGATAACGGCGACAAACTTTCTAAATTTCTCATCCATAGTAATCTATTTAACAAAATTTAATTCACATCATACACATTTCTTTAATTTCTTTATTTTCATTCACATACATAACTTTTATTTTGCTATTACTTTCATCTCATCAATTTATTTTGTTATTTATACACTTAGAAAACAATCTAATCATCAAACACACCATTAACTCATCTCATCAACTTTCATTATCACAGGCGGCGCAATATGACCTAACCGTTTGAAGCGCCCTAGTTTCTCACGTCATATCAAGCTGTGCGCATAACGGTTGACGCACCCTTAATCGAAATGAACTAAAGGTTACCCACATACAATTGCAAATTAATACAAAACCTTCCTACCAAATCACTCATCGTCTTGATTAGCTAAAGTGCATAAATATGAGACGTTAAGCAATATCCAATCAATCTAACTACCAAATCGATCCTGGCTAAAATCTTTTCCGTGGTCCCCAGAGTGTAACTCAAGCTACCGCTGTGCTTCCTGTAAGAGCAGCTGTTTAAAGAGGATATGTCCGAGTTATAATAATAATAATATATTTAGAGGATATGTCCGAGTTATCAGAGCTATCTACTCCATACAGAACACGCACATAGAAGGAAGCTTGGAGGATTTAAACTGAAATTACAAAACTCACCACGGAGATTTAATTTTGCGCCCTTTAAATTCAACCCCTAATTTACGACTCTCAATTCTCTTGCCAAACTACAAAACTGAAAACTTTTGAAACTCGTATATTTCATCTCGTATGCTTTCTAGTTATTTATAAAAGACTTGAACCCTTTTAGTGACTTCTTTTTAAAGCTTGAAAGGAATAACGTGCATTCGCTACTTAATTGTGAACATGATTTGCAACGATGTTTTCACACAGTTTTTTCTAAATCTCTTTGAAAATATAAAATGTGTAGACAGAAGCGCATTCAACATAAATATGTACGCAGGTAAACATCACAATATAAAAGAAACCAATAATTAAACTACAAGAACTTAAAAAAAAAAAGGCATGGCTCTGCTAATCGTAAAAGGCGATTCAAGAGAAAAAGTCCACCTCGCAAACATCAGCTAGAAAGAGCGGAGTTTCTTACTCCCCGAAACTAGAGGCGAGCTCTGGCAATCGTCGTCGGGGACCTTGCCCCCTTCCCTTGACGACCCCCCGGCGACGATGACAATGACACAACGAACGATGACAAAGACGATGACGACCGCGACGTGAGAAAACCCCCTTCCTCCCCTTACCCGTGGCTGGTTCTGACCAGCATGGGCTCCTCCTCCCCACCCCCCTTAGGCTAGAGTGGTGCATTATGACCTAACGGTTGACGCGTCCTTAATCCAATAAACCAATACCAATCATATTACGAAGAACTTCTAATCATTTGATAACAATGATAAAATTTATAAATTTCTCATTCGAAGTTTAACCCAATTTAATTCACATTAAAAACATTTAATTTCTCTTTATACATAGCTATTATTTCTCTTATCACTATAATCTATAACTCAAATCATTTTCTTTTCTTTCATCAACTCAGACAATATTTAAAAAATTTAAAGTGCAACAAACTCAATTTATTGGCTTACAATATCACTGGCGGCTCAATATAACTTTACCAGTTAAAGCGCCCTAGTTTCTCACGTCGCAGTCTGTCCTTATGACGTTCCCTTGACGACCCCTCGGCGACGATGACAATGACACAACGAACGATGACAAAGACGATGACGACCGCGACGTGAGAAACCCCCCTTCCTCCCCTTTACCGTGTCTGGTTCTGACCAGCATGGGCTCCTCCCCCCCACCCCCCCTTGGTTAGAGTGGTGCATTATGACCTAACGGTTGACGCCCCCTTAATCCAAATAAACTAGCAAAAAGACTTAAATTTAATTTATCAATTTTTTTAGTGCAAATTGTGTATTGGTAAATTTGTTTATTGCCGTTTGTAAATCAATGTTTTAAAACAAAACTGCCTGACACCATGTGATCTCGGTATGTTGGTATCTGAGATAGGCTACCCTCCTTCCTTCCTACAGGAAGTGTTAAGTTGGCAGCCGTGACGTAACATGTACAACAGACGCGCAAAGTCCGTGCGCTATCTACGACTACGACTAGAAGAACACGACTCGACAAACAAGACAAGCAGATAAACTAGACTTGTTATCAGGCAAACAGAGAGAGAGAGAGAGAGAGAGAGAGGTTACCCTGAAGAAATACCGGCTTGTCGGGGTTTACATTCGGCTGTTTTCATTCACATAAACTAGGCCGCTTCGCGAACGCTTTTTTAGTCGCGTTGATGGATAAGCTTTTTTGTAAGGTTTTAGTTTGCGTGGGATCTCTTGATTTTTGTATGTGTTTTAATCTGTAACAATTTGTAGAAAATAATAATAAGCTAACTTTTTGGATGAGCGTAGCGAAGATTCCATTTCACTACACTGGAGAAAAAAATCCGGAATGTTTTTTTTTTTTGTTTTGTGTGTGTCTGT
This sequence comes from Sweltsa coloradensis, assembly GCA_024449915.1. Classification (NCBI taxonomy): domain Eukaryota; kingdom Metazoa; phylum Arthropoda; class Insecta; order Plecoptera; family Chloroperlidae; genus Sweltsa; species Sweltsa coloradensis. Next base: position 204,779 of record JAMZAV010000934.1, read on the forward strand.
TAACACGATTTTGGCTAAACCGATACTCCAATTGCGATGAAATTTCATGGAGGCCTTCGAAATCTCTGAACTTAGATTTGCCACGTTTTTGAGCGCAATCGGGAAATTTTTTCTTGTAAAAAACGCAATTTTACGATTTTTTTCGATTTTTAAAAAATTTCTTCGACCTCTAACACCTACATGCTTTATCCGATTGTAACGATTTTTTCACAGAACCTTAATTTTATGAATTAAGATATTCGTGTGAAATTTGAGCGTAATCGAAAAATTATTTCTCATGAAAATCGAAATTTTACGGGTTTTTTCTTCTTTAAAACAATTCCCTTACCCGTGGCTGGTTCTGACCAGCATGGGCCCTTAGGCTAGAGTGGTGCATTATGACCTAACGGTTGACGCGTCTTAAATCCAAATAAACCAAAAAAAAAATCTTTGCCTTGTAACACCTACATGCTTTGTCCTATTGTAATGATTTTTTCACAGAACCTTCATTTCATGAATTAATATACTCGTGTTAAATTTGAGCGCAATCGAATAATTATTTCTTATTAAAATTGCAATTTTACGATTTTTTTTATATTTTTAAAATTACGATGAATTAAAAAAATTAAGTTATTTTTATATTTAATTTAATTTAATTTTTAAAAAAATCTTCGACTAATTAATGATTTTTTCACAGAACAACAGAAAATCCGCGTAACACATGGCAGCTCAATGCACCAATTACGCTCATCCAACAACGCGGCGGGACTTAAGCGTTTTCCTAGTTTATTTAGATTAAGATTTACTCTGACTTTTGACATGCCTGCAGCAGGGTATCAAGTGGTTTTTGAACGCATTGTAGGTGATTTTGTCAAGTTTCTATTGTTACTTCCCCCGTCTGGGGCCGGGTTAGAATCGGCCCAGAGCATGGCTCTGCTAATCGTACAAGGCGATTCAAGAGAAAAAGTCCACCTCGCAAACATCAGCTAGTATGAAGGGTAGTTTATTTACTCCCCGAATCTAGAGGCCAGCGCTGGCAATCGTCGTCGGGGACCTTGCCCCCTTCCCTTGACGACGCCTCGACGACGATGACGACAATGACACCACGAACGATGACGAAGACAATGGCGACCTCGACGTGAGAACTCCCCTTTCCTCCCCTTACCAGTGGCTGGTACTGACCAGCATGTGCCCCACCTCCCATACCCTTTAAGATAGAGTGGCGCATTACGACATAACGGTTGACGCGCCCTAAACCCACATAAAATAAACCCACGGTTTTTTGATCATTAAAGTAACTTATTTAACAAAATTGAATTCACATATTCTTACACATTTCTTTAATTTCAATATTTCTATTTTTATAACATTTATTTTTGCTATTAAAATTGCATTTTTTTTAAGCACTTAGAAAACAATCTAATCTTTAAACACACTATTAACTCATCTCATCAACTTTCAATATCACAGGTGGCGCAATATGACCTAACGGTTGAAGCGCCCTAGTTTCTAACGTTGTCGTATCTCGAATGTTTCTTAAACTATTGAAGATTTGCATAAATCGATTCAAAATTCATAATTTGCATAACATTACTATACACCTAGAAAATTTTAACTTTGCAATAATGCTACCATAATGTATTTAATGTATTATTTCAATATTTTATATAATCATGTAATGTTCTCTTCATTATCAAATGTATTATTATTATTATTAGTATTAGGTTGGATGGAAGATCTAGCCTTAATCCCGCCTTACAATAAAGACCCTTATCTATCTATCTATCTATCTATCTATCTATATATCTATCTATCTATCTATCTATCTATCTATCTATCTATCTATCTATCTATCTTAGTCTAACAGCATGCGCCCTTCCTCCCCATATCCCGTAGGCTATAGTGCTGCATTATAACCTAACGGTTGACGCGTCCTTGATCCAAATAAACAATAAACAAAAATAAACTAAAAAAACTATCAGTCCTGATCTGTCAATGAGCCAACCACTCTAATCAAGCATTTGTCGAGAACATCTCAGTACATCTCAACTGCGTTTCCTGCTCGAGCTGTCACGAAGACATCGACCCCGCATGTAGGCCGAGACCGCTATCTCCTAGTTGGCGAACTCCGTGCTAATTAGTTGTTATTATTCATAGAACGAGCGACAACACATTTGCATTTATTATGTGTACTATGATAATGCTTAATCGTGCAGCTGATCGAGGTTGGCATGCGTGAGGTTTTTATTAAAGATATGAAGATCGTTTGTAGCTTTTCACTCTTCTCCCCACCCGTGGCTGGTTCTGACCAGCATGGGCCCCTCCTTCCCATATCCCCTAGGCTAGAGTAGTGCATTATGACCTAACGGTTGACGCGTCCTTAATACAAATAAACAAACCCCGTCTGGGCCCGGGGTAGAATTGGCCCAGAGCATGGCTATGCTAATCGTAAAAGGCGATTCAAGAGAAAAAGTCCACCTCGCAAACATTAGATAGATATAGGGGAGTATACTACTCCCCAAATCTAGAGGCGAGCGCTGGCAATCGTCGTCGGGGACCTTGCTCCCTTCCTTTGACTACTTCCCCGACGACGATGATAATGACACAACTAACGCTGACAAAGACGATGACGACCGCGACGTGAGAAACCCCCCTTCCTCCCCTTACCCGTGGCTGGTTTTGACCAGCATGGGCCCCTCCTCTCCATATCCCCTAGGCTAGAGTGGTGCATTGTGACCTAACGGTTGACGCGTGCTTAATCCAAATAAACCAAAAGAAAAGAATTCTTTACACATTTTATTCACTTCATACAAATCTTTAATTTCTTTATTTCCATTCACATAAATTACTTTTTTGTTGTTCCTATTATCATCATTTTCTTTTCTTATATATACACTTAGTAATTCATTCATGTATTCAAAGTTATTTATTTAACAACATTAAATAATTTATTTATTTAAATTCAAGTAAATAACTGTTATTTTGCTATTTTTATCTATCATTTTATTTTTTTATAAATAAAATACGAAAACAATATAATCATCAAACACATTAACATATCTCATCAACTTTCAATATCACAGGCGACGCAATATGACCTAACCGGTTGAAGCGCCCAAATTTCTCACGTCGTCGTGGTCGTGATATTTGACGGTAGGATATGGTTTAAATACGCAACATAATGTTAAAGATCGCGCTGAGAAGAGTTGTAACAACTTGTGGTAGAGGAAATGAAGGGGGGGGGGGCGATGGTCTTGAGCGCGAAACGGCAAGTTAGCTAATTAAGAGGTGGAGGAAATTTTCCCCCTCGCCAGTCAGAGTAGACTACGCGTCGCTGGGCCCGGGCGCAGTGCGTTGTTTTAACCGGGAGTTGTGGGCCGGGGTATAGGATCTGGCCCAGGACCTTTATCCTGTTTTAACTCAACAACTGCTCATTTCACTCTTTTTATTGCCTCTTATCTCGTCGGGGACCTTCCCCCCTTCCCTTGATGATCACCCCAACGACGACGAAAATGATACCACGAACGATGAAAAATACGATGACGACCGCGACGTGAGAAACCCCCCACTGTCCACAACTTACCCGTGGCTGGTTCTGACCAGCATGGGCCCCTCCTCCCCATCCTCTAGGCTAGAGTGACGCATTATGACCTAACGGTTGACGCGACCTTAATCCAAATAAACAAAAAAATATGATAACGGATACAAACTTCGTAAAGTTCTCGTTCAAAGTATATATTTAACAAAATTTAATTCACATGTCAAACACATTTATTTTAGTTCAAATAAATTCCTTTCTTTTCTTTTTTGAACTGAGAATAGGACTTCAATATAATGAACTAACAACTATAAACTTATTTAATTATCTTTCAATAGTACAGGAGGTGCAATATGAGCGAACCGGTTGAAGCGCCCTAGTTTCTCACGTCGTCGATTTTATTTTTTAGGTGCATCTTGTTATAGGAAATGGAAGTCATCCACTTTGCGTTGAGCCTCTAATCACAGTACTGACAGCAACAACCTGCAGCTCCACAAAACCTCCCCACCGCACCTTATCATTCAATACCAGCACAGTCGAATGTTTAATCAAGACAACACTGGCAAATATTTGATTCTTCAAGAATTCTCGTAGATATCATTTTTAAATAATGTTTGTCTCGTTTGCCGAATTTACGGCCGAAGATAAAAAGTGCGCAGTCCAAAGTTTAGACCGAGCCCAGTTCCAGTGCAGACTTCACTCGAGGGAATGACTTGCACTTCGTGACGCATGTTTGTACAGAGCCTGGTGTTGTTTCGCCGCCGCACAACTGCACATCATGAATACAGTGTACTAGGAAAACACTTAAGTCCCGCCGCGATGATGGATGAGCTTTCTTAATAAGTTTTTAGTTTGCGTAGGACCACTTTTCCTTTGCAAGTGCTTTTTGAATGCATAATAGGGGATTGTTGTCAAGTTCCTATTGTTACTTGTGAATTGTTATTATAAACCTAAAAAAAATCATATTAAAACCTTTATTCTATGGATTATGGCTAACTTTTTCAACTTTTTCTTTCAAAAAGCAATACATCACCATAACCTTAATGTACATGTAAAATATGAACCTGGTAGCTCCACCCATTTGGTCAGAATCGGTCCAAATGTCACGGAAATATCGCACTAAAAATCGAAAAAAATCGTAAAAGTGCGATATTTATGAGAAAAATTTCTTCGATTGTACCCAAAAACCATGCAGATTAAGTTCAGAGCTTTCGAAGGTCCCCTCCGATTTTCATCAAGATCGCATATGCCGTTTGCTCGGTAGAGTGCGAACAAACAGACAGAAAAAAACAAAAAAACATTGGAGCTAAATTTTTTGAGGGGTCAGTGAAATTGAAGTCTTCGCTTCGCTCATCCAAATATATTTGAATTTGAACGATACTTGGAAGAATCCTAAAACATGCTGCTCAAGGGAATCTTACGAGCTGGGCCCGCGATTTTTGTAATATTGTCATGTCAGGGCCCGGGGTAGAATCAGCCCAGAGCATGGCTCTGCTAATCGAAAAAGGCGATTCAAGAGACAAAGTCCACCTCGCAAAAATCAGCTAGTAACAGGGGAGTATATTACTCCCTAAACGTGAGGCCAGCTTTACATTCGTCGTCGGGGACACCTTCCCTTTACCTTGACGACCTTCCCGACGACGATGACATATAACACAACGACTGACGACAAAGACGATGAAAACCGCGACCTGAGAACCCCTAATTCCTTCCCCTACCCGTGGCTGGTTATGACCAGCATGGGCCCCACCTTCCCATATTCTCTAAGCTTGAGTGGTTCATTATGACCTAACGGTTGACGCATCCTTTATCCAAATAAACCTAAAAATAGGCTAGAGTGGCGCATTATGACCAAACAGTTGACGCACCCATTATCCAAATAAACGAAAACCTTTTGGTATTAGTGTTACCACCATCATTTTATTTTATTTTATAAACTTAGAAAACAAGAAAATAATCATGAAACACACCATAAACTCAATTCATTATAACTTACAATAGCACAGGCGGCGCAAAGTGACCTAACCGGTTGAAGCGCCCTAGTTTCTCATGTCGTTTTCTGATGTACTTTCCTTAATCGTCCGAGGTTTGAATTAGCCATGTTCGGTTGTCAAACTGATAAACGTAATGTTGTGTTTTGTGTTGGCTCTTATCTCTTAAAGCTCATTTCCTGAATTTCTTCCTTCCATTGTCAGCCGTGGACAAAGCGTTGGATGTTAGCACACGGTAATGCCCAATATAGAACGTTGAAGACTTTTAGGCGGGAGATGTAATGAGGTTATTTCCAACTATGTTGTTGAGTTACGCAAAAGATGCATGTTGAAAATCAACCTATTAAAAGTTCTAAGCAATACATCGTGGGGTGCAGATAGGACTTGCATGTTGAGAATTTACGGATCTCTAGTTTGCTCCAAGATGGACTATGGATGTTTCGTATACTCTTCAGCAAGTAACACAACCCTTAAACTTCTAGACACTGTCCACCATTGTGGTCTTCGTCTTGCTCTTGGTGCATTTCGAACAAGCCCGGTAGTCAGTTTGTATGCCGAGTCAGGTGTGTCCTCCTTGGCAGAACGGCGAAACCTCTTGATGGGTACGTACGTAATAGAAATTAAATCTATGCCCAACCATCCATCAAACCATGATGTTTTCAATGTGAAATATGTCAGACACTTTGATAACAAACCGATGGCAACCCTTCCAACGGGGTTAAGATGTAAACTTTTGTTTAATCTTATAGAATTTAATCTGCCAACAGTTTTTAATTTTGTTTTTAGCAATAACCCGCCCTGGTCTACACCAGAGCCAATTATTCTATTCGACCTTTGTCGTTTTGATAAAAACTCTACTTGCGATAGATACTGTATTCAAAATTAACTTTAGAAAGATTTGCCATGAACATCAAAGGTTTACTTTGGTATTCACAGATGGCTCCAAAATTGACAACAAGGTTGGAAGTGCCTTTTATTGCTCCACCTTAACTGAACGTTTCAGGCTAAGCGACGTGTGTTCAGTTTTCACTGCAGAGTTATTTGCCATCCGTGAAGCTCTTAAATACATTCTACGCTGTCGTTGTGGAGAATACCTTTTGTGTTCAGATAGCTTAAGTTCACTTCAAGCTATAAAACACATGTATTCTAGTCATCATTTAGTACAAGACATCCAATTCTATTTAGAAAAAACTAACCTCTAAGGGATATATAATAGAGTTTTGCTGGATACCTGGACACGTGGGCATAGAGGGAAATGAACACGCTGATCGGGCTGCTAAGGAAGCTTCCCAGCGTCGCGACGTTGATTTCAATCTAGTTCCCATTCCAGATGTCAAGAGTGGATACAAGCAAAGATTGTTGGATTTGCGAAAAGCATCTTGGGATGTGTTGCAAAATAACAAATTGCGTAGTGTGATGCCCACATTGACTAACAAAATTCGTCCACCTACGTCTCGACTCTCACGTAGAGAAGAGGTGGTATTGTCTAGAATTCGTATAGGCCATACACGCCTAACACACGGATATCTCTTAACAAGAGAAAAGGTTATTCCCATATGTGACACATGTGATGTACCTTTAACCGTGCATCATATGCTAGCAGAATGTGCCAAATATGATGCCTTGCGCACGCAATTTGATCTCTCCCAATCATATGAAGAACTTCTATCATATGATAACGGCGACAGACTTTCTAAATTTCTCATCCATAGTAATCTATTCAACAAAATTTAATTCACATCATACACATTTCTTTCTTTTCTTTATTTTCATTCACATACATAACTTTTATTTTGCTATTACTTTCTTCATCTTCAATTTATTTTGTTATTTATACACTTAGAAAACAATCTAATCATCAAACATACCTGCATTAACTCTTCTCATTTACTTTCATTCACAGGCGGCGCAATATGACCTAACCGGTTGAAGCGCCCTAGTTTCTCACGTCGTCGTCGTCCTGTCTGGGGCCGGGGTAGAATTGGCCCAGAGCATGGCTCTGCTAATCGTAAAAGGCGATTCAAGAGAAAAAGTCCACCTCGCAAACAACAGCTAGTAACAGCAGAGTATATTACTCCCTTAAACTAGACGCAAGCTCTGGCAATCGTCGTCGGGGACAACCCTTTTCCCTTGACGACCCCACGACGACGATGACGACAATGGCACAACGAACGATGACAAAGACAATGACGACCGCTGACGTGAGAACCCCCTTTTCCTCCCCTTACCCGTGGCTGGTTTTGACCAGCATGGGCCCCTCCTCACCCCCCCACCCCCCTTAGGCTAGAGTGGTGCTTTATGACCTTACGGTTGACGCGTCCTTTATCCCAATAAATTTTGAAAAACCCATCTCGCTAACATCAGTTTTTTATATAAGGGGGTAATTTACTCCCTGAAACAAGAGGGGCTCTGGCTTCCATCCCCCTTCCCATGGCTGGTTCTGACCAGCATGAGATTTTTCTCCGCATGACCCCTAGGCTAGCGTGGTGCATTATGGCAAATGATGCATTATGTTAACGAGTTCCTAATCCAAAAAAACCCCCCACCGCAACCCCCCCCCCAAAAAAAAAAATTAACATTACTCTCAATCCTATGAGAACTTTTATCATTTTATATCATCGGCGTTGAAGGGCCCGGGGTAGAAATTAGTCCAGAGCATTGCTTTGCTAATCGTTAAAGACGATAAAAAAGACAAAGTCCACCTCACAACATCATCAAGTATTATAATAGGGTTATATAATCATTAAAAACACACCATTAACTCATTTTATTAACTTTAATATGACCTAACTGGTTGAAGCGCCCTAGTTTCTAACGTACTTCTTCCTCATCATCAATCATGTAGTTTCAAACTCCCCTCAACTAGAAGCGAGCTCTGGCCGGCGACTTGAGAATGTCTCTCTTGCCTCGTACACAATATCATGTGTGGCGTAAAGTACTGCCCGGTTGTTTCCTCATATATTTTGTTATTTGCTTGCAGGTAAGTGTCTGGACAACAGTGAGAAACCTGGACAGGTTATCAGGATATCCTACGTCAAAGTTAGAGCGATACTGGTGAGTGAAGAATCTTATAAAACTCTTTCCACCGTCTGGGCCCGGGGTAGAATTGGACCAGAGCATGGCTCTGCTAATCGTATAAGGCGATTCAAGAGAAAAAGTCCACCTCGCAAACATCAGCTAGAAAGAGCGGATCTTACTCCCCGAAACTAGAGGCGCATGCTAAATTTTTACAAAAATGTAACACTACACGTAAGAAAAAAATAAAATTTAAAATCATCTTACCATAGAAAATAATTGTTCTATTTAAAATTAATGGGCTACGTCAAACCCAAATGTACCAAAATTTTCGAAATATTGCCTGAAAAAAGAGTGTCAAAATTTTCAGAAATAAATTACAATTTCATTTCGAACCCTTAGAACCTGAGTTTCTTCAATAAATTAAATAGTACTCCAATGGGTTAAATTTTGATGACCAAAGTTAGGGGGTCGGCCTATATTCAGGGTCGGCCTTTATTCAGGACAACTCGGTATATCCTGACTGAACTGCAGTAGTTTCTCACGTCGTCATTATGTTTGATGTTGACATCTTTGATAACTTTTCAATAAATCTGACATAAGTTGAAATCCAAATCAATGCGGGTCCTGTCAAAATCTGCTCCATCAATCAACTGAAAAGTGGATCACTCAAATCGTGACAGTGACAGCGAGTAAACACTGGTGCTAAGCCGTTGTAAATCTGTGATTTAATAATGTGGGAGACTAGTCTGGGTGGTTATCTTGTTGTGTGAGGTCAGTTAGGTTTATCAGCTGTGATTGGCCCTTGTTAAGAGGCTTGGTGCAGTGAGTGACAGAAGGTTAACCGAGTACACGCTCTCACGTCATATGTTAGCAGAATGTACCAAGTAGGGGACGCTGAGCTTGTCCCAACTCAAATGCGCGAGCACAGCTGTGTTGATGATTGCAGGTGAACGGTTAGATATATCATGACCAAATTTTGCATGATAGAAGAGTTCCTTTATATGCATATCTATTGTCTGCCAAGAATTAGCCTTACAAAATCAATGCGAGATTTAAGTCCAAAATGTGAAAAAATTGAAAAACGAAAACATAATTTCAATTCTGTGAATTCCCACCAAACCGTTTATCTTACGTTAAAACCAAATTACCCTACGCGTACACATTGATTAAACTTTAAAATCGAGTATCCCCGTCTGGGCCCGGGGTAGAATTGGCCCAGAGCATGGCTCTGCTAATCGTAAAAGACGATTCAAGAGAAAAAGTCCACCTCGCAAACATCAGCTAGTAAGAGCGGAATATCTTACCCCCCGAAACTAGAGGCGAGCTCTGGCAATCGTCGTCGGGGACCTTGCCCCCTTCCCTTGACGACCCACCGGCGACGATGACAATGACACAACAAACGATGACAAAGACGATGACGACCACGACGTGAGAAACCCCCCTTCCTCCCCTTACCCGTGGCTGGTTCTGACCAGCATGGGCCCCTCCTCCCTACCCCCCTAGGCTAGATAGTCCGTGGAACAAGCTGCTAAAACTATAGGAACATTTCAAATCCGGAAACCAGCACCAAAATTTAGGAGCAGGTAAAAGACATATTTTAGAATGTTTTTTTCACGGGGGACACGCATGGTAGCAAATAAGTCACCTGTCATGGCGTCCACAAGATGGCCGCCAAAATAATTCTTAAAATTGCTGTAACTCAAGAAGTAATCATCAGATTTGGATAACCTATGTTGTGTTTTATTCGGTTTTTAAAGCTCTACAAAAATGTCATTAGAAATTTTACCGTTAATACAATAGTTTCAATTATATTAATATATTATTACAATGTATTGCAATTATAGCACTTTTTGGTATATATCTAATTATTTATACGTAGAATTCGCTAGATTGTCATAAAATTTTCAGAATATACTAAAATAACGCCAATAAATCCAAAATTTAAAGTCCCGAAACGAAATTCCTGTAACTTTTTGATTAATTAATTAATTAAATTAAGCATTAATTAAATCCCAATTAAAAGTTTCTTATTCACTTACCAAAGTCACGTAGTGTATCACACAAGAACAATATGACCACAATGAACCAAAAAAATATTAGTTCCAAAAATTAATTCCAATCACTTTCCTATTAATTCAATTAATTCAAATAATTAAAAATAATGACAATAATCTCAATAAATTTTGTAAAATTAACACAATGTAGTCGACCTTGGAATCATTTTAAAGCAAGTTTTAAGGCGAATAAATGTAATGAAAAAATTGATTAATTAAATTAATTAATCACCGAATTAATTACATTTTAGATAAATTATCCCACTTTTGACATATGTATTGTTATGTATACCTAAAACTCAATCGATCGTCATAAAAATATACTGATTTACTGACATAATGCCATTGAATCCAAATTGTCATGTCCCGAAACAAAATTCTTATAACTTACTGATTAATTAAGAAATTAAATGAAGAATTACTTATATCTCAATAATTGTTATTGTCACTCAATTACCACATACAAAATGCCAACAGAAGTATCAAATATAAACAATGCGGGTATAATTTTAAAAATTAATAGTCCCAAAATAAAGTTCATGCTACTTTTCTGTTAATTGAATTTCCCACAAAATTATTTTCCTTTAAAATAAGCTTGCAAATGGTTCCCAGTTTGGCTGTGTTAATTTTACACAACAAATGGTGATTAAATCAATTAATTTTATTCATTCATTAATTCAATTAAAGGGAAAGTAGCATGAACTTAATTTAAGACTATAAATTTTTTTTCGCCGGGGTAGAATTGGCCCAGAGCATGGCTCTGCTAATCGTAAAAGGCGATTCAAGAGAAAAAGTCCACCTCGCAAACATCAGCTAGAAAGAGCGGAGTATATCTTACTCCTTGAAACTAGAGGCGAGCTCTGGCAATCGTCGTCGGGGACCTTGCCCCCTTCCCTTGACGACCCCCCGGCGACGATGACAATGACTCAACGAACGATGACAAAGACGATGACGACCGCGACGTGAAAACCCCCCTTCCTCCGCTTACCGTGGCTGGTTCTGACCAGCATGGGCCCTCCTCCCCCACCCCCTTAGGCTAGAGTGGTGCATTATGACCTAACGGTTGACGCGCCCTTAAACAAAATAAATAAACCCGTCTGATGTGACCATGGTTGAATTTGGCCCATTGCTTGGCTTTGCTAATCGTAAGAGGTGATTCATGAGAAAAATTCCACCTCGCAAACATCAGCTATAGTAAGAGGGGATTATATTATTCCCCGTAACTAGAGGCGAGCTCTGGCAAAATCGTCGGGAACACCTCCCCTGTCCTTGACGACCTCGCCCGACGACGATGACAATGACACAACGAACGATGACAAAGACGATGACGACCGCGACGTGAGAAACCCCTTTTTTCCCCTTACTCGTGGCTGGTTCTGACCAGCATTGGCCCCTCCTCCCATTATCTCCTAGGCTAGAGTAGTGCATTATGACCTAACGGTTGACGCGTCCTTTATTAAAATATTATAACAAAATAGTATCGCCCTCATATTTATTATTCATTTTGTAAATGTATTGAAAAACAGTGATATTACATAATTATATATTTTGTAACCGACGAAAACAATATAACAAACAAACAAACAATTCATACTCATTACAATTAATAACTTGCAATATTAGGCGGCGCAATATTACCTAATCGGTTGAAGCGCCCTGGTTTCTCACGTCAATTTACTAGCATGGTTTTTTGCACGTGGTGACAATTTTGGAATAATAAGGTCGAAACGGTACAAAAATTAATACTTCGTGTATGCGTAGAATGGAAGTCTTCGCTCGTCCACCCCTCTCACAGAATTCTCCTCACAAAACTCGCAAGAAAGAGTGAGATCTCGCGGCTTTACAGCTAAATCAAGATTAATCCTTCCCCAACTTTGAGACTTGCGATCTTTCATATCTTCAAACAACAGAGTCGAACTTTCTCGGTATGATCATTTCTTCTGTTCACATTTTCCTCTGGGAGAGAAAAACTCGCGATTTGCATTCCCCTCGAGGGGATTGAAAGTAAAGTCGGGTCTCGGCTGTTTCCGTAAGCTCTCGTAACACTTCGGCTGTTGGGAGGTTTATTTGGTATAGCTTTGAATGAATCTACTTTCAATGTTTGATTTTCTTGTTCCTTTCTGTTATTTTATCTGAATTTCTGTCGTGATTTTGTTTGTGTATTTCACGCACACACAATGTGATCGTGCTTGGGATGGTGAGAGCAGCGTAATGGGCTGTTGATGGTTTGTTCCTGTGTTTTGATAATAATAACAAAACATTATTCCGTCTACCCATCGCTGGTTCTCATTGGTTTTTCATCCCCATATCTCTAAGCTATTATCCTATTCCTTCAATAAACTAAAACTACCCATTGCTTGTTCTGACCAGCATAACCCCTCCCCCCATATCCCCTAGGCTAGAATGGCGCAATATGACCGAACGGTTGACGCGCCCTTAAACATATTAAACTTTATAATAAACTTCAACTTCAGCTTGACATTACTATACCACATATGCTAGCACAATGTACCATGTTATCTCCCAATATGATAACAGTGACAAAGTTACTAAATTTCCCATTCAAAATAATGTATTTAACCATTTTTGAATAACGCAAAACATAATTAAATTTTTCATTCAAATAAATCAGTTTTCTTTTCCTATTACTATCATCACAAACAATGTCTTTTCTTTCATATACCTAGAAAACAATATAAACATCAAACACACCATAAACTCATTTCAATAACTTACAATATCACAGGAGGCGCAATATGATCTAACTGGTTAAATCACCCTAGTTTCTCAAGTTGCCGTTTGTTGTTTGTAATTTCGGCCTCTTTCCTCCCCTTATCCGTGGCTAGTTCTGACCAGCATGGGCTCATCCTCCCCACCCCCCTTAGGCTAGAGTGGTGCATTATGACCGAACGGGGGACGCGTCCTAATTCCAAATAATCCAAAAATACATTGACATGCACAATTTTTCGACGGAGACAATTCGGTTATTTTCGCCAATATTTGCGTCCCCAACTTACCGATGCAAGTTTTTGTGCATAAGGGGGGTAAGTTCATTTTGCAAACTAATTGCTTAGTATAAAGGGGAGAAACCAGAGGCGAGCTCTGGCCGGCGATGTGAGACCCACTCCTTCCCCTTGGCTGGTTCTGTCCAGCACGGTTGTGTCCTCCCGTCCCCCCCTAGGCTTGGGTGTCGAATATGACCTCACGGTAAGCGTGCCCTTAAACCAATTAATCCTTGTCGACCCACCCGACGACGTCGACCATGACAACACGCACAATGACAAAGACGATGACGACCGCGACGTGAGAACCCCCTTTCCCCCTAACCGTAAATAATTCTGACCAGCATGGGCTCTTCTTCCCCCCCCCCCCGCCCCCTACGCTAGAGTGGCGCATATGACCTAACGGTTGACGCGCCCTTGATCCAAATAAACTTAACTACTTGCCTATGGTTAGTGGCAGCGCATGAAGAATGAATCGTTTAGCCGAATTGGCCAACCTTTCCGCGGCAGCCGGCCACCGTCGTTACCACCCAACACGTTTGTTGGCGTGCGATCAACACAGCGCTGTGTGGCAGGGTGGTAGCGGGTTCGACTTCTTACCGAGAATTAGTGGGTTCAAACCTCCGCCAAGGTGTTTTTTTATTATATTCTATTCTTTATGTTTTTCTTTTATAACAATTATTATAAATTCAATAACAATTAATAAAACTCTTTTGCAGGTGAAAATCCATTATATTTTAAATAGAAACGTTAAAGGTGTTGTAGGTGTTTTTGTTTATGGATAATTAATTTATTGTATTTTACCTGCCCAGAGGGCAGGAAGGCTAATGCAGGGCAAGTGTGCCCTCTGTAGCCTAACACAGTGATAACAGAGTTACAAATTAAACATTACATGAAAAACAACAAGAGAACATGACATTTATAAAGTTAGACAAATTGAAAGGCAAAAGGCGGATAAGGGTACTTGAATCGCGGTAGAGGTCTGAAGACTCGAGGACGCGAAACGAGGTCGTGAAGCTCATTCCTGCCGCCTGCTTGAAGACGTTGCACGTAAGCCCCTGCGAGGGTGTCGAGTCGAGCGCTGATACCACCGACGCCGGTTTGGGCATACACGTCTTCATTCCGCGTCATCGGAGGAAGCCGCGCGATGCGGCGAAGGATTCTTCGCTCCAGCGAGAAGTATTGCTGGAGACATCCTCCAAAGACGGGTGTCAGCGCCGGGGCCGCGTATTCAAAGAGGGGACGGATGAAAGTTTTATAAGTGTGCCGTAGAGTGCGGAAACTGCATCCAGAAAGTCGCCCACGAAGCATCACGAGTAAATTTAGTCTCGACCGCGCACGGTTGATGACGTCACGGCAATGAGCACCCCAGTTCAGAATGTCTGTAAAGGTTACTCCAAGGTACTTGGCAGACCGACTAGGGTACACCGTAGCGCCCCAAAGTGAGATGGACTGACGGAGTGGGCGTTGAGACATTTTTTACGTTTTGTGCCGGTGGTGAAAAAGGATAAGCTGTGTCTTTAAGGCGTTCGGCAATACACGCCAACGACGCATCCAAGCTTCCAGAGCTTTAATTTGGCGCTGTAGACGGCGGAAGACTTCTCTCGCTGTGCGCCCTTTGCACCAGTAGGCCGTGTCGTCTGCATAGAGGGCTAAGGCAAGGTAACGGGACAAGGGAGGAGGAATATCGTGGCAGTAGATCAGGTAGAGAAGAGGAGAGAGGCAGGAAACCTTGAGGCACGCCAGAAAGAGGGGTAAACGAGCGGGATACTTGATCGTTAACACGCACACAAGCGAGACGTCCCGTGAGAAAAGCTCGGATGAAGCGCACCATTACAAAAGGGACTCTTAGTTGCAGCAGCTTGTAACAGAGCCCGTCATGCCAAACCTTGTCAAAGGCGCGTGATATGTCCAGAAAAATAGCTAGCACACACTGGCCATCGTTTAGCGCCCCTGAAACCTCCGTCACCAGCTTGATGAGGGGGTCTGTCGTGCAGCGACCTGTTCGGAAGCCGGACTGTGACTCGGGGATGATGTGGAGGCGGTCAGCGAAAGCAACCAGCCTGGAGTGAATCACTTTCTCAAGAACCTTTGCCACAACGTTCAAGAGACTAATAGGCCGGTGACTAGCGAGATTCGTTGGTGGCTGTCCTTTCTTTGGAATCATGACGATGACAGCAGATTTTAAACTGGGAGGGAAGTAGCCCAAACGGAGGCACCAGAGAAGAGAGTAGCGAGGTGAGAGGACGAACTTGGCAGGGACCTGGCGAAGCATCAGTCTGGTGATACCATCAGCACCTGGCGATGAGCTCCGCCCGTGTTGTATAGCAGACAGAACTTCCTCCGCGCTGATATCCCGGACGAGGTCGGGGTGGAGAACTTCTTCATCTGGGATGATGTCATGAGAAGCGAAGGACGGTTTGTGGTGTGCTAGAGACAGTTCGACCCTCTCTCTGAAGACGTCATCAAAGAGTGCGTCCTCGGGAAACTGATAAACTCCCTCAAGAGAAGACGCAAACTCCTGCGCTTTGTCGGAAGACGACGCACACACTCGGTCATTGACAATGAGGGGTCCGTTGGCGCGAGTGGACTGGCCCGTGATACGCTTGAAGGTGCGCCAAAATGAGGAACCGTCCTTGTAGTCCAGCGACTCGCAAACGACTGTCCACTGAAGCTCGCGGAACTGAACAATGCTGCGGCAAACAAGAGCATTCAATCGGTTCCACTCTGTTTTGAGGTCAGGATCACGAGCAACCTTAAAGGCATTATAAATTCTCCTTTTCTGACGAATGAGATCAACAATATGACCAGGTAGAGCAGGGCGGTAAGTGTCGATCGCACGTACCGGACCGCAACAGCCGCAGCCCTCTTCAGTACTGCCACCAAATGTTCCGTTGTGGTCCTAAGTGCTGGACACGACGTAGCATCAACCTCCTCTGGGAGAAGCCGTTCGATCTCAGCCCTGTACCGACGCCAGTCAGCGTTATGGAAATCCTTGACTATTTTAAACCGTTCGCGGATAGGTGGAGGAGGAAGTACATTCGAGGAAACTACAAGTGGGAGGTGGTCGCTGCCTATTGATGGGCCGATGACGACGTCGCCAAGCCGACCAGATAGACGGTCACTTACAAGAATGTGGTCTGGTATTGAGGATCCCATGGGGCCAATGTACGTCGGACACGTATTGTAACAACGATACATTGAAAGGTCAACGAGTAGATCAGCCAGAGTGGAGCCATTAGTGTTGGAGGAAGTATCTCCAAACGTCACATGACGAGCATTAAAGTCTCCCATGAACACGAAGTTGGAAATGACGCCACGTATTCAAAGAAGTCTATGTGTGCGGCGATAGAAATGGTAGGCGGGAAATATGCAAGGACGATCAAAATCGGACCGAGTGGGCTCCGAACGGAGCAGAGAATGACTTCGAGTTGACGGAATTGCAGTGGAGGAGTAATTTGAGTAGCCGGAAGTTCTGGATGCAGGAATAAGGCCACTCCGCCCCGAGGCTGTTGACCAGGAGGGCAGACCCGATCCCTACGGAAAGACGCGAATCCTGGAAGACGGAGATTATGGCGAGAGGAGGCCCAAGTTTCTGCAACACCGAGAATGTGAAGGCGCTCTGATGTGCACAGGTTCTCAATTAGAGGTTTCTTGCGAGAGAAACCTCTACAGTTGGCGAAGCCTATGTTGAGGGTCATCCCCTAAGAGCAGGTGGTACCTGGTTCCACTTCCTCACTCCACACACGGGATTTGCGTCCACGGGTAGCCTTAGATTTCTGTTGCTCCATATTTGGCGTAACAACGTCGTCAGCATCTGGAAGCTCCGTACTAGGGGTGAGAGCGTTGGCAACAAATGGAAGCTCCAAACTAGTGGTGACAGAGTCGGCACCAGATGGCGTCTCAGGTTAACAGAGGGAGCGCGAGCGCTGAGAAGCTCCATTTCCCTTCACCTTACGGATAACATGCTTCTTTGGTACTTGTTGTTCAGCAGGAGGAGAGGAACGCCGTTTACGGTTGTCTTCTGGCACCTCGCTGCTAGAGGAGCAGGAGACCTCCATTGAAATAGCAGGGAGTGGAACTATTTGTTTAACAGACTCACTAGGCTTCATTACTTTCTTGGTCATCACTGAACACAACACAGCGACATCAGGGGTAGCTTGCGAGGGCGGTATTAGCGAGGTCAAGTCGGCGAGGGTTGGAACTGGCGTGGCTGCAAGTTGAAGGCCTATGTCCAGATCTTGAGACGTCGAAGCTGACGTGGCCGCCGAGGGCTGCGACAGATTCGCCCACGTGTTTTTTGTACGGTCGATCAAGGGCAGTTGCACAGGGCGCCTAGCCTGGCAATCAGCCCTGAAGTGGTCGCTAGCGTTGCAAATAGAACACGTTTTCGTCTGTCCCTCGTAGGTCACCAGCGCACGTATGCTCCCGACTGTTACATAGGACGGGATGTGCTTCGTGAGGTCCATCTTAACCGTACGTACTCCGTTCTTCACCTGGTATCTGTAAGAAGTGGACCACACCTCATCCATGATGTCCCGCACCAGCCCGTAGGAACGAAGGTACTCTCGAAGGCGCTCATTCGAGAACTCGAGTGGCAGGTTAAAAACTCGGATCTGCCTGTAGCCTAGGTCAGCATGGCCGATAGCAACTTTGCTGATAGAACCATCAGCATGGCGGAAAGGAACAGAACTCCCTAGATTTGTGAGGAGCTCCTCACACAGACGATCCCCGGTTAGTTTTATGTAGACAGCCTGCTTAGCGCCATCCAACTGAATAGCAGTGACTGACGATGGTTCCAGGCGTAATATCGAGAAAATCCACTCGTGGACCTCGGCTGCGGACGGTTTAGAGAATGTGCGGTCAAACACGCATTTAAGTGTGTTGATACGTGACGTAATTGCGAGTACGGGAACAGGTCGTGGGGTAGAATACATGGTAATTCAATGAAAAAAAACGATAAAAGAGAAAGAAAACAAAACACTCACTAGTGTGTACCAAAACAAACCGATCGCTTCGTGCAGCAGCGAGGGTAGAAATCGCCCCCGACTGAAGACGAGGGTAAGACTAGGCTTACTAACAATTATACAACTATTTAAGAGTATAACGAAGTACCACAACTAAATATAACATGAGATTACTCAATAAATACCTCTAAATCACTAATAATGCAGGAGAAGTTCGGTTCAGTTCATGCTTGAAATCGCACCGCCTTCTGGGGTATGATGGTTTTGGATGATATTAATAAATTAAAGTACCTTTCGCGCTAAAGTTCTTAATATTTTAAATATAGAAACGTTAAAGGTTTTGTAGGTGTTTTTGTTTATGTATGATATTAATTAATTAAAGTCCGTTTCACGTTAAAGTACTTCATATTTTAAATAGAAACGTTAAGGATTTTGTAGTTGTTTTATTTATGGATGATAACAACCCTTTTCGGGTGAAAGTCCTTTAAATTTTAAATAGAAACGTTAAAGGTGTTAGGTTTTTTTGTTTATGGATGATAAATAGTCCTTTATATTTTAAATCGAAACGATAAAGGTTTGGAATATATTTTCACGTCCGCTATATGCCTATTCGCATTATATTATTATAAGGTTAACTATTTATTTGAACTGCGCGGCAAACATTATGTGATGCGCGCGCTTACTGAGACTGGTTAGCATGGTGCGCGCACCGCGCCAGACAGAGAGCGCAAAGGTTAGCCAATTCGGCCCAAGTCCAAGTTAGCGCATGAACGCCTGTGCTGCTCTCTCGTGGCAGAGGCGTAAACTACTCGAGTCAACTCGTATCACTCACGCAACACCCCACTTAAATCTTATCAAACATAGTTGAATAAACTAAACTACTTGCCTATGGTTGGTGGCAGCGCATGAACGCCTGTGCTGCTCTCTCGTGGCAGAGGCGTAAACTACTCGAGTCAACTCGTATCACTCACGCAACACCCCACTTAAATCTTATCAAACATAGTTGGCCCGGGGTAGAATTGGCCCAGAGCACGGCTCTGTTAATCGTAAATGGCGATTCAAGGAAAAGCACCTCGCCAACATCACTAGAAAGAGCGAATATCTTACTCCCGAAACTAGGCGAGCTCTGGCAATCGTCGTCGGGGACCTTGCCCCCTTCATGACAACCCCTTGACGACGATGACTATGACACAACGACGATGACAAGCCCATGACGACCGCGACGTGAGGAACCCCCTTCCTCCACTTACCCCATGCTGTTTTGACCAGCAGGCCCCTCCTCCTCCCCCCACCCCTTAGGCTAGAGGTGCATTATGACCTAACGGTTGACGCGTCCTTAAACCAAATAACCAAATAAACCAATCGTATCACTCACGCAATACCCCACTTAAATCTTATCAAACATAGTTGAATAAACTAAACTACTTGCCTATGGTTGGTGGCAGAGCATGAACGCCTGTGCTGCTTCTCGTGGCAAGGCGTAACTACTCGATCAACTCGTACACCACGCAATCACCCATTAAAATTTAATAAAACACTTGTTTGTAACTAAACTACTTGCTTTGTGGCGGCGTATACCGTTCTCTTCTCACACTAAACTATCACAATTATCAACTCACTGTTATAACACCCACTTAATTTTCACTAGTTGAAAACTAACTACTTCTCTTATGGTTGGCAACCATGAAACTTCGCTCTCCGTGCAACTAAACTTACTGAGTCAATCGTACACTCACCAACACCCCATTATCTATCAAACATAGTTGACAAATAAACTACTTGCCTATGGTTGTGCAGCGCATGAACGCCTGTGCTGCTCTCTCGTGGCAGAGCGTAAACCTCGGCAACTGTATCACTCACGAACCCCCACTTTCTTATCAACATTTAAACTTAAATCTTACATTACTATTGTGAATTGCAGAGCACGGCTCTTTAATCGTAAATGGGTATTCAGAGTAAAGTAACCTCGCAACACCATTACTAGAAAATAGTGAAACTACATGCCTAATTAGGGCAGCCGCAATCCGGTCTTCTCCTTCCTTGACGAGCCGGAACGTTGACAATGATCATACGCCACACGTATTTATCAAAAGTGATAGCGACTAGAACACTTCCTCAACCGTGCTGGCTGACAGCATGGGCCCTTCCCCCCCCCCTTGGGGAGTGGGATTAATTATTACGGTTCGTCCTTAATAAAAAAAAAAAATATTAAATCAATTTAAAAAATTTTTTTGGATTTTAGAAATTCGTGGAAAAGGGCGTAAATGGTTTGAAATGGGGGTATTTAATCTTTGACAAGTAAAATCTCGCATCATTTAGTCGAAGCAAAAATTTTTTTTCAAAAAAATTTAACAATTTTTTTAATTTCCAAAAAATTTTCGTTTCCCCGGAACTGAAAGACAAAAGAAACCAAACAAAACAACAGCTGGCCCCCATTCTCACGTTGTTTTCGAAAAACCCGCCCACCCACTTGGCAAACAAAAACCCGGGGGGGGGGGGGGGGGGGGGGGCCCCCCCCCCCCCCCCCCCCAAAGACGAGAAAACCGCAACGTGAGTCGTGAACCCCCTGCCCCCCATTCGTAACCGTATATTTTTGAAATGTTTAATCTTACAATTTTGTAACGAATTGTATTTCAAACTGAAAATGTAAAAAAATGCATAAAATAATATTCATCTAGAATGTTTATATTTTCTAAGTCGAAAAAAAACGTTGCTATAACCAGCTGAAAAGCGGAAGGATTAAATCTATCTCCGCTATCAAGTTAATGTTACTAATGTGCGTACGATGTAAGCTGGCCGTCTAAATAAGATTAAAAGTTTTTGGCTGACAGCTTTTAATCAGCTCCGAATGTAATTTGATTAATAGTGAGCTTTGCTTCGTGTTTGTTCGGGCTAACTCGTTTGTTGACATGAAGCGGGTTGTCTGTTCTGATTGTTATTGCCAGTACTGTACGGTCGAGACTTTCATTCTCTGAGTCAATTGAATTAAATCCTACGTTCGCCAAGCTCTTAAATACATTCTACGTTGTCGTTGTAGAGAATACCTTTTGTGTACAGATAGCTTAAGTTCACTCCAAGCTATAAAACTCTTGTATTCAAGTCATCATTTGGTGCAAGACATCCAATTCTATTTAGAAAAACTAACCTCTAAGGGATATATAATAGAGTTTTGCTGGATACCTGGACACGTGGGCATAGAGGGAAATGAACACGCTGATAGCGCTGCTAAGGAAGCTTCTCAGCGTCGCGACGTTGATTTCAATCTAGTTCCCGTTCCAGATGTCAAGAGTGGATTCAAGCAACAATTGTTGGATTTGCGACAAGCATCTTGGGATGTGTTGCAAAATAACAAATTGCGTAGTGTGATGCCCACATTGACTAATAAAATTCGTCCACCTACATCTCCACTCTCACGTAGAGAAGAGGTGGTATTATCTTGACTTCGTATAGGCCATACACGCCTAACACACGGATATCTCTTAACCAGAGTAAAGGTTATTCCCATATGTGACACATGTGATTTACCTTTAACCGTACATCATATGCTAGCAGAATGTACCAAATATGCCTTGCGCATGCAATTTGATCTCTCCCATTCGTATGAATATCTTCTATCATATGATAACGGCGACAAACTTTCTAAATTTCTTATTCATAGTTATCTATACAACAACATTTTATTCATTTCATACACATATATTGCATTTATTTATTTTCATTCACATACATAACTTTTATTTTGCTATTACTTTAATCTTTATCATTTTATTTGGTTATAAATACACTTAGAAAACAATCTTATCATCAAACACACCATTAACTCATCTCATCAACTTTCGACCCTAGTTTCTCACGTCGTCGTACGTTCGTCTTCGTCGCGAATGATATATCCTGTCTGGGCCCGGGGTAGAATTGACCCAGAGCATGGCTATTTCAATAGTTAAAGGAGTGGAAAGAGACAAAGTTCATCTCCGAAACATCAGCTAGAAAATACAGTAGTACTCCCAAAATTGAGAGGCGAGCTCCAGCATCATCAAACATCTAGCACAGCATAAACTCATCACATTGATGTTAAATATCACAGGCGGCGCAATATGACCTAACCGATTGATGCGCCTAATTTCTCACGTCGTCGTCGTGTGTTCGGGTAATTGTGAATTCTCTCCTTGCCCGTGGCTGGTTCTTACCAGCATAGGCTTTACCTCATAACACCCTCTAGCCTAGAGTGGCGCATTCGGTGCCTAATGTTTGAAGAACCCTGAAACTTAATAAATTAAAAATTAAATTTTTTTAACTTTCAAACAATATAACTTAATCATCCAACACACAAACAATAAACAAACTCATTTCATTTCAAACAATTTCACAGGCGGCGCAATATGACCTAATCGGTTGACGTGCCTAAGTATCTCAGGTCGTCGTCATCACTATGAATGTAGATATCTCTCCCTGCCCGTGGCTGGTTCTGGCCAGCATGGGACTTACCTCATTAGTTTCTCTTGGCCCCCGCCTGGGCCCGGGTAGAATTGGCCCAGAGCATGGGTCTGCTAATCGTAAAAGGCGATTCAAGAGAAAAAGTCCACCTCGCAAACATAAGCTAGTAAGAAGGGGAGTGTATTTCTCAACGAATCTAGAGGCGAGCTCTGGCAATCGTCGTCGGGGACCTCGTCCCCTTCCCTTGACGACCCCTCGACGCCATGACGACAATGACACCACGAACGATGACAAAGACAATGACGACCGCGACGTGAGAACCCCCTTTCTTCAACTTACCTGTGACTAGTTCTGACCAGCATGGGCCCTTCCTCCCCCCTCCCCCCAGGCTAGAGTGGTGCATTATGACCTAACGGTTGACGCGTCCTTTATCAAAATAAACAAACAAAACAAAATTAATATTAAAAATTAAAAACTAAGAACTAAAATCTAAAAAAAAAATATATATAATCATTATACACAAACTATGAACAAACATATTTCATGAACCTACAATTTCACAGGCGGCGCAATATGACCTAACCGGCTAACCCAGTTACTCACGTCGTTGTGTGTGTTCTTTAACGGTTTATTCTCTCCTTGCCCGTTACTGGTTCTGACCACCACGGGACTAACCATATTACTTCACTGGCAAGATTGGCACATTGGTGCATAATGGTTGAAGAACCCTTAATCTTAATAAAAAAAATTAAAAAATTAAAATTAAAAAGTAAGAAAACTATATACAAACATCAAACGCAAACGATAAACGAACTCATTTCACTAATTTACAATATTACAGGCAGCGCAATAGACGAAATGGTAACTGATAGTGTCTCACTCGTCTTTTCAGAGTTGCTACTTGTTTTGACCTGCATAAGACTTCACTCTTTGCATTCCCTAGGCAGGATTGGCTCATTCGTTGCCTAATGGTTGAAGAACCC